>RJWM01049246.1:0-11052 GCA_004363535.1 Dasyprocta punctata
TTTTGAAAGATGGTTTTGCAGAATACATCAATCTGGGTTGGAAATTGTTTTATTTCAGGGCTGGAAATATGTCTCTCCAAGGTTGTCTTGATTTGAGGGTTTGTGTTGAGAAGTCTGCCATAATTCTAATGGGCTTTCCTTGATAGGTGACCTGTTTTTTTTCTTTAGCAGTTTTTGTATTCTGTTTTCATACTGAATTTCTGGGATCTTGATTATTATATGTCTGGGTGTAGATTTATTTTGGTTTTGGCTGTTTGGAGTTCTATATGCCTCACTTTAATGTATAACAGACTCTTTTTCAATGCTTGGGACATTTTCTGGTATTATTTCTGCAAAGAGTTTTTTAAAACACCATTTGCATTAAATCCTGCATTTTCATTGACACCTATCATGATTATATATATTTTCTTGCATTGTCTTGGAGTTGTTCAACTGTTATTTGATGTTCTTTTGTTATTTTTAAGAGTGCTTTCTTTTCTTGATTGCTAGCTGCAATCATGTCTTCAAGGTCTGAAAGTCTATCTTCAGTTTAATTCATATTATTTTGCCAGATTTCAATGGAATTTTTAATTTCCTAGATATGTCTTTGAATTTGTTTCATGCATTTCTTTCCAATATTGTTCATTCAAGATTTCCATCATTTTTTCCATGCTCCTGTACTTTTTTTTGTCTATGTCTTCTCTATAGCTATGCTGAGAAACTCCTTCATTAAGGTTGTCTTTTGTTTGCCTGAGAGATTATTTCTGATCTGGTTTCCTCTATAGCCTCATGGACTTTTTTCTTTACTTCACTTGCCATGTTTTCAGTAATTTCAGTGTGCCCTCCATTGTGCTCTATTTTGATGTCACCTATACTTGTTCGAGATGGGTTGGGGATTTGAGATTTGCATTTTGCTTTTTTGTTTCATCATTTTCACCTCTTGGTTAATATTCTGGTTTTTCAATCATGCTAATCTCAACTGTCTGTCACGTGTGTCTTAGAGTTCTACTGTGTTCACTCATTTTCTGGATCCTACAGTGTAGGGGAGGGACCAGTCACCTGAATTCCTCCTGTGGGGCCAGTTGGGTGAGTGCTATACTATTTCAGGGAGTATTGATATGAACCAACCCTTAGCACATGTTGTTACTGTGGTATCAGACTATTCCAGCTCACCATACACCCATGCCCATGGTGTGTGGCCCAGGCAGAGCCCTACTGTGTCATTCTGTGTCTCACAGGTCCAGACAGGTTTATACAGGTGGGGGAAGCTACATTGATGCTCTCACTAGCCCATCTGCAGTTCTTTGTATGGAAGAAGGGCTCACTCATGTTCTTGCCATCCTGCTAAGGTCCTCTGTTTGGGGCTAGTGGTTGCTGAGGCTCCCACCAGCCCACTAAGCTACTGCAGATGGTGGAAGGGTTTGCTGACACTCCTGTGGGCTGCTGAGGTCGTCTGCATGAGGGGGAGGGGTGGCTGATGGTCCTGTTGTCTGCTGAGGTTGGTAGTGTGAGGATAAGGAGCAGCTAACACTCTCACCAGCTGCTAAGGTCTTCCAGGTGTGTTTCCAATTTTCTAGTCATGTGCCTTCCAAATTCCTGACCATCTGGCCAGACCATTGACTATACTTCATGAATCAGTATCATGTCACCCATCTAACCATTTCTCCTTCCAGACAAAATGTACTACCAGATGCACTGACTGAATTTTGCCCACTGTGAAGATTTTACTTCACCAATGTCCTTCAAGATGTCCTGGAAAGGGGCTATAAGGCTGCAGCTGTTCATTTGCAGGCGATGCTTGAAAAATGTTCAGAGCCATCCTTAAACCAGTCCTTAGCTTCCTCTTCCTCTGACAACTGATCATATGGCACACCCCACATGGCCAGATGTGTATACAGGGCAACAGAATCCAATATAACAGGCATAGGAGCCATAGGCATCCAGGCATCCTCTTCATTTAATTTGCTTGTACTCTCTGGACTTGCCCTGGCTTTGTCACATATATGTCATTTTGATTTAATGATATACTGTTGCTGTGTACACCCAACCTTATGACTCAGGGGGTCAGCTGTTTCTCAAGTCATGATAGGCCACTCAGGCCACATGGTCATCTGATGGCATTCCATGGTCAAGTGTTCAGTTTCCACTAAGAGCCAGTAGCAGGTCAAGTCCTGTTTTTCAAAGGGAGAGTAGTCATCTTCAGATGATGACAGAGCCTTGCTCCAAAATCTTAAAGGCCACTGCTGTGCTTTACATATGGGGGCCTGCCAGCAACTCCAAACAACATCTCTACTTGGCACCGATACTTCGAGTATCACTTGATCTGTTGAATTATATGTCCCAGTGGCAGACAAGCTTGCACAGTACTCTGGACCTTTTGCAGAGGTTTATCTTTTTTGGGGCCCCACTCAAAATCAGCAACTTTCTAAGTTACTCAGTAAATGGGCCAGAGTAAAATATCTATGTGAGGAATGTGTTGCCACCAAAATCCTAGAAGGTCCAAGAGGTGCTGTGCTTACTTTTTGATTGTAGGGGGAATCAGATGCAATAACTTGTTTTTGCCCTAGAAGAGATCTCTCTACATGCCCTATACCACTGGGCTTCAAGAAATTTCACTGAGGCAGAAGGACATTGAATTTTACCTGCATTTATTTCTCATCCTCTTACTCTCAAATGCTCTACTAACAAATTTAGAGTAGTTGCTACCTTCTGCTCATTTGGACCAATCAGCATAACATTATCAATATAATGAATGCCTTGAGTGTTGTCTTGTAGGAAAGAAAGTTGATCAAGATCCCTATGATCTAAATTGTGAGACATGGATGGAGAGTTATTATAAACCTGGTGTAGGATAGTGAAGGTGTGTTTCTGGCTTTGAGAGATAAAATCAAACTCTTTCTGATGTGTCTTATGGATAGGTGTGGAGAAGATGGTATTTGTCCAGTCAACAGCTACATGCCAAGTACCAGGAGATGTGTTAATCTTCTAAAGCAAAGAAATCATATCCAGTACTGCAGCTGCAATTGAAGTCTCCACTTGATTCAGTTCATAGTAACCTACCATCATTCTCCAAGACCCATATGTCTTCTGCACAGGCCAAATGAGAGAAATAAATGGAGATGTGGTGGGGACCACCATTTAGGCAGGCTTCAAGGCCTTGATGATGGCAATAATCTCTGCAATGCCTCCAGGAATGTAGTATTGATTTTGGTTTACTGTTTTCCCAGGAAAAGGCAATATACTTACTATTTGCTGGATATATCTGCATACATTACTTGAACTGCTTTACTTGTTAGACAACAACACTATGGAAAAGCAAAGTTAGACCATCTCCTGATGGACTTCGATATGAAATGTTGTAAAATGGGTATTTTAATGAAATCTAGTTTTATTTAGAAAATATACATGCCAGTTATGTAATTATGAGACTCCATTTGCCAGTTAAAGGCCACAGGCCAGCAATCAGTATTAAGAGTTGGAGAGCAGGTTTCACTGGGACCGACTAGCACAATCCCCATACAATCTAGAGAGGACGTTGGGCATGTTCTGCCTCAGTTTCTTCCTAGTTTGATCTTCTGCTGGTGAGGAGACAATGATAGCTCTTGAAATTCCCCATTCTCATATTTTTAGACTGAGAGTGATTCCACAAGGGAATTTTGTGTCAATAACTGACCATGAGCATGAGAAGACTTCCTCTTTCTGATCTCATTTCTGATCTTTTCCTGTCACTTTGTACTTTCCTTTTTTGGAAGCATGTTTCCACTAAAGGTAACAGATGGAGGAACCCTGAACTGCCCCAACCTTTCCAGCCTTTTCAACAACTAAGAATCTTTAAGTTGAATCCATGGAAAATGAGCATTTGCTAATGTCAAAGACAGGGAAGTCATCTTAGATGAGGAACCGTACTCTGTCAGATGGTACATCAAAATTTTGCTCATCCAGGAGAACAGACATGAAAGCCATGCCTAGGCTTATTGTTCTGAGCAATAGTCTTACTTGAGAGACAATTGGAGACCCTGTGGTAAGAGCTGACTTCTGGATAAGACCAGAAGGAGCTATTTCCCAAGCACAGTACTTAATGAACTGAATCATTTGGTGGAAGAGAGGATCCCTAAACTCCTGACTCTCTTTATCTCCCCTCCAAGGTCTGGTTCTCCTCATTTATGTGTGTGGGGAAGGAAAATACTTTCATTAATAAATTGTTGCTAAAAAATTTGTATACCTTTTAACCTTGAGCTTCATAAGTGTGTTGCAGATATACAGACATAGAAATAAAACTTAGCCTTGTCTTACTGCTAAAGGAAGATTGCCTAGGTGATTAGGCAGACAGCACAAATATGTTGGGGACTTCTTTGCCCTAGTGACCAGAGCAGGATTTCTCTGAGCCTTTATTTGACTCTATCTTTAGAGGTGATCTCTTTTGCAGGCTAGGAAGAGCCCCAACTACTCCCATGTGCCCTTTGATTTTGTTTCTCACCCTCTTTCAAAAAATTGGAAAACAGTGGTTCAGGTCTGTTTACTACTTATGTAATTTTCTCATCAATGCATCCTTATTTAAACGTGGCTGTCACAGCCAGATTCAATTGTAGCTTGGCATTTGGAAGCATACTTGAGTTAAGGGTGTTTATTTCTGGAAAACATAGGGGTGCAAGTTAGTAAGAGTGGGTAGTCAGACCCTATCCACCTTCTGGTTACTCCCCAGACAGCAGCTACCTGCTCTGTAGCAGGCTACCACGGGGAAAACCTTGAGAGGATATAAAAGTCAAATAGCAATTAAAAATCATGCCTTTTTTTTAATCTTGTCAACTCAATGTGAAATATTCCTACTCCTTTGGAATATATTTTTAAGCACTAGAAATTGTTTGACCCTGATTTATTGAGAAAGAGCATTTTATCCCTTAGAGACAAAATAGAATGCAGAGAGAAGTATTGATCATGGTACTATTCACTACTAGAATTGCATTGTCAAGAGAGGGAAAATAGTTAGAATTACCTTATGTTCAGACTCCGCATCAAGAGATAGTTCTTACTTATGCTCAAAATGTAAATGTAAGCCACTGGATAGCCAGAAACCTCTGGCCCTTAAGGCACAATTGGATATATCCAATACGACCCAAACGGTGGCCCCATTTCCTTGCCCTCTGAACCTAAAGGACAAACCAAGGCAACCTTAAGCAAAGCCTCATCCACTTTTACTGGACCTGAGGTTTTGCCAGATTGCACTTTGGATTATCATGGTAATGCTCCTAAAGGCAGCTGTGATTGAAGTCTCTACTGGGTTATATCCATCCTCAGCTGGTTTTGTTCAAGCCCCTCAAGAACTATACCCTTACAGGAAGTAAATAGCATATTCAGTCACATTTGTACCAATGTTTCCTTTTCTCTAAGTGACATCAAGTAGATAAAACAAGACCTGGGATGGTTTCCAGAAGACCCTGTTAAGTACATTGAGGTTTTTTAGGGAACTTATTCAGAACTATGAACTAGACTGGAAAGATGTAATGCTACTCTTAAATGAAACATTGTCTTCTAATGAGAGACAAACAGCATTACAAACTGCAATTACATTTTGAGATATGTATCATAGTGTTAATTTTATATGGCCAGAAGATAGATAGATGAGGGAACAGCTAGTTCCTACTGGAGCCCAAGCAGTCCCTACATAAGACCTCAAGAAGTTTACTAACAAGAGTCAAGACTAGAATAGGAATCATGTTCAGAGATAAATTTTTGAAGGTCTAAGAAGGATGGGAAGTAACCCCTTTAAATTGTTAAGCATTCAGTAATTGTCAAGGAGAAAGATGAGAATGCCTCTGCCTATTTAGACCATTTACAAACAGCTTTGATGAAGCATACACCTCTGGAACCTAGAATTTGGACTGACTCATGAGGTGGAGGCCTCAAGGATCGGACTCATCTCACCAGCTGGTCCAGTGAGAATGAAGCACCCTGAGCACTATCCTTCTCCCTCTTCCCCAAGTGTCACCTCCATGAACAACTGTGAGTAATTGTGAATATAGAAGGGAAAGAAATGAGCCTATTGCTGGACACTGGCACACATCTCTTGGTCCTTCTTTTCAATCCAGGCTTTCCTTACAGCAGTCATATTGCAGTGAAAGGAGTCAGTGGAGAGGAGATAACTCACTATTTCTCAGAACCCTTAGGCTGTAAGTGGGATGTCTTTCTCTTCACTCATTCCTTTATAATTATACCTAAAAGTCCAGTTCCCCTCCTGGGAAGAGATATCTTATCTTGCTGGAATACTGTAATATACATGTACCCAGGTCAGGTATGCTGCCTCATCCACGTGGAGATGGAAATAAATCCTGAATTATGGGCAACTAAAGGTAGAATAGGTACAGCACTAAGAGCTGCTCCAGTGCAAATACATCTCAAAGATCCTTCTATTTGTCATCACTGGAGATGATACCCATGAGGGTCTGAAATTAAAAGAGGACTATTGCCTATAACTGACAACTCAAACACTGTTGTAACCCATGAAACATTCCAATCTTGGGAGCTCACAGTCCCAGCAGGGAATGGAGGTTGTTACAGGACTTTACATTGGCCAATGTGGCAGTACTGTCAATCCACCCAGTGGTACCTTACCCATGCACTCGTCTTTCTCCAACCTGGGAAATGCTGGTTGTTTTTCAGTGTTAGATTTAAAAGATAACTTATTTTGTATTCCTTTACAGACAGATTCTGAGTTTCTTTTTGCCTTTGAAATCTTCACAACCAGCTCTCTCAACTGATGTGGACTGTACCTCTTCAGGGTTCAGAGACAATCCTCATCTTTTTGGACAAGTGCTTTCCCATGACTTCACATCTTTTGAATTTTCTCAAGTCATAATCTTATAACATGTAGATAATATTCGGTTATGTGCCCCTCTGAAGAGCTCTCTAACCAAGACACCCATGCTCTGATGAATTTCCTAGCTGAAGGCAGTCATAAGGTTTTTAGGTTTAAGTTACAACTTTGGACCCTTGAAGTAAAATAGTTGGGCCTTATCATATCTAAGGGAACCCAAAGGCTTGGGGAAGACAGAATTAAATCAATACTTTCCTTCCCACAGCCCAGGAATGTAAAACAGCTAAGAGGATTCCTAGGAACTACAGGCTTTTGTCGCCTTTGGATACCAGGATACAGTGAGATAACATGACCCCTCTATTAGCTTAGAAAAGAAGCCAAAAGTCAGATACTCATATTTTACCCAGGGAACCTGATTCCCAAACTGTGTTCCAGAAGCTTTAATAAGCACTTCTAAATTCCCCAACCCTGAGCCTAGAGACGGGACACCGTTTCAATTACTATGTTGGTGCAAGGTGGGGCATGGCTTTGGGAGTGCTTCCCCAGGATCAAGGATGAGCTTAACAGTGTCTGTGGTATCTACAACATGAGTCAGACATTGTTTCAAAGCAGTGGCCTGCACGGCTTAGAGCCATGGCTGTGAGCCATGGCTGCCATAGTTCTTCTCCTACCAGAGGTTCCAAGTAGACTTTAGGCAAAGATTTCACTATATACGAGTCACAATGAGGCAAGAATTTTTTCTTCCAAAGGGAGCCTATGGCTATCAGGCAACCAACTTCTGAAATATTAGGCTTTACTTCTAGAAAGAATAGCCATTCTAATAAAGATGCATTCCTTCTTCTTCTTTTTTTAAGCCAAGAAAGAAAAAAAAGGAAAAAAATAGAAAAAGAAAAAAAAGACATACACAACAAAGACAACAAGCAAAAGAGACAAACAAACAACTAGAGTAAATACACAACAGTAACATTGCAGGTTTACAAAACCGGATGATAGAAACTTGACAATGGTTGCAACATTGCGTATGATTATCCCCAAAATGGTTACTTACATTAACAGATATAGACATGCAAAATTGATCTAATCATATGAGTATAAATTGTTCTTTCTCAGTGATGAATACATTCAGTAGCGTGTTCATTCTAGTTATCTTACATATACATATACACAGGTCCATATCCCTTCTTCTTCCCTTTTCTCTTTCTGCCCTTTCCCTGCCCAGTCACTTCTGCTCCTTGAGTTGTTTTCACCCCCATGTAGTATTTATTATAGATCCTGGATCATATATACTTTTCCATTTCTTACACTAGGGAGACAATATGGCATTTACACATGTGGGTTTGATTTATCTCACTTATGAGTATGGTCTCAAGTCGTGACCATTTACTTACAAAAGTCTCAATGCAATCTTTTTAATAGCTGAGTAGTATTCTATTGTATAAAAATACCACATCATTTTTATCCATTCTTTGATTGATGGGCACTTGGGTTGTTTCCAAGATCTGGTTATTACAAATTGGTTTGCTATAAACATGGGTGCACAAATATCACTGTGGTATGATGTTTTCAATTCTTCTGGGAAAATGCCCAGAAGAGGGATAGCTGGGTTGAATGGGATCTCTACTCCTAGCTTCTTGATGAATCTCCACACTGACTTCCACAGTGGCTGCACCAGTCTACACTCCCACCAACAGTGGAGAAGAGTTCCTTTTTCCCCACAGCCCCTCCAGCATTTGTTGTTGCTTGATTTTGTAATCTTGGCCATTCTTTCTGGAGTGAGATGGAATCTCAGCGTTGTTTTAATTTGCATATCCCGAATGACCATTGATGTTGAACATTTTTTCATATATTTATTTGCCATTTGTATTTCTTTCTCTGAGAAATGTATATTCATCTCAGATGCCCATTTTTGGATTGGGTCCTTGAATTTTAGGGGCCTGATTTCTTTTAATTCTTTATACATTTTAGATAGAAGTCCTTTGTCTGTTGGACAATTGGCTAAGATATTTTCCCATTTCGTGGATTTTCTTTTCACTCTGTTGGAGATTTCCTTTGACATGCAAAAACTTTTTAGCATGATGAGATCCCAGGTGTTAATTCTGGGAAGTTTCCCGTGCAATCTGGTTTTTGTTCATGAACTCTCTGCCTACACCTATGTCATCGAGATTTTTACCTACTCTGTTATCTAGTAAGTTTAGTGTCTCTGTCTGTATATTCAGATCTTTGATCCATTTTCACTTTATTTTAGTGCATGGTGATAGACATGGATCTAGTTTTAGTTTGCAGCATATAGACAGCCAGTTTCTCCAGCACCATTTGTTAAAGAGGCTGTCTTTCTTCCAATGTACATGTTTTGCCCTTGTGTCAAAGATGAGGTGGCTAAGTGTGTTTGTAGTTGTGGCTGTATCTTCTAATCTATTCCATTGATCTTCAGGTCTGTTTTGATTCCAGTACCAAGCTGATTTTTATCACAGTAGCTTTGTTGTATAATTTCAAGTTGGGGATGGTGATGCCTCCTGCCTTCCCTTTGTTGCCCAGAATTGCCTTTGCTATTCTGGGTCTTTTCTGGTTCCAGATGAATTTCAGGAATGCTTTCTCTAGCTCTGTGAGGTAGGCAAGTGGTATTTTGATTGGGATTGCATTGAATCTGTATAAAAATTTTGGGAGAATGGCCATTTTCACGATATTTTTTCTTCCTATCCATGAACAGGGAATATCTTTCCATTTTCTGAAATCTTCTTCGATTTCCTTCTTTAGTGTAGTGTAATTTTCACTGTATAGATCTTTAATTCCTTTGTTAGATTGATTCCTAAGTATTTCATTTTTTGGATGTTATAGTAAAGGGTGTGTTTTCCCTTATTTCTCTCTCAGTGACTTTGTTGTTTGTGTACAGGAACGCTATTGATTTTTGAGTGTTCACCTTGTATCCAGCTACAATACTAAATTTGCTTATTACTTCTAAAAGTCTTCTAATGGATTTTTGGGTGTCTTCTATGTAGAGTATCATATCATCTGCAAATAATGATAATTTCATTTCTTCCTTTCCTATCCTTATTCCCTTTATTTCTTTCTCTTGTCTAATTGCTCTGGCTAATATTTCCAGAACTATATTGAATAGGAGTGGTAATAATGGACATCCTTGCCTTGTTCCTGATTTTAGGTTGCAAGTTTTCAGATTTTCTCTATTTAGTAAGATGTTGGCTGTTGGTTCATGATATATTGCTTTTACCAGGTTGAGGTAGAGACCATCTATTCCGATTTTCTGTAGGGTTTTTATCATGAATGGGTGTTGGATTTTGTCAAAAGCTTTTTCTGCATCTATTGAGGTAATCGTGATTCTTGTCCTTGACCCTGTTGATATGGTGTATTACATGTATTGATTTCCGAATGTTGAACCATCCCTGCGTTTCTGGAATGAATCCCACTTGATCATGGTGTATAATCTTTCTAATAACTTGCTGTATTCTATTTGCCAGAATTTTATTGAGGATTTTTGCGTCTATGTTCATTAGGGAGATTGGCCTGTAATTTTCTTTTTTGGTTGGGTCTTTCTCTGGTCCTGGCATTAGGGCAATACTTGTTTCCAGGAATGAGTCAGGGAGACTTGCTTCCCTTTCAATTTCATTGAAAAGTTTGAGGAGTGTTGGCATTAAGTCTTCCCTAAATTTCTTATAGAATTCAGCAGTGAATCCATCAGGGCCCGGGCTTTTCTTTGTTGGTAGGGTCTTAATTACATTTTCAATTTCATTAGCTGAAATTGGGTTATTCAGCAGCTTTACATCTTGATTCAGCTTTTGTAGTTCATAGGTTTCTAGGAATCAGTGCATTTCTTCTGTGTTATCAAATCTATGTGAGTAAAGGTTCTCAAAATAGGTGTTGATGATCTTCTGTATTTCCTCTGGGTCTGTAGTGATTTCGCCCTTTTCATTTGTTATTGCATGAATCTGAGTTTTTTCTTTCCTCTTCTTGATAAGGTTGGCTAGGGGTTTATCAATTTTATTTACTCTTTCAAAGAACCAACTCTTTGATTCATTAATTCTTTGTATCATTTTCTTAGTTTCAATTGCATTTATTTCTGCTCTAATCTTAATAATTCCCTCCCTTCTTTGGGCTTTGGACTTGACTTGCTCTTCTTTTTCTAGAAGTTTGAGGTGCAGCATTAGGTTGTTTATGTGTGTTCTTTCCATTTTTCTGATATGAGAGTTTAGTGCTCTAAATTTTCCTCTGAAGACTGCTTTCATTGTATCCCACAGGTTCTGGTAATT
>RJWM01049247.1:0-11226 GCA_004363535.1 Dasyprocta punctata
TGTAAATACCGTATTGTCTCCCTAGTGTAAGAAATGGAAAAGTATATATGATTCAAAATCTATAATAAATACTATGGAAGGGTAAAAAACAGCTCAAAGAGCAAAGATAATCGGGAAGGGAATAGGCGGAAAGAGAAAAGGGAAGAGGAAAAGATATAAACCTGTATATATGTATATGTAAGATAACTAAAAAGAACACACTGCTGAATGTCTTCGTTATTGAGAAAGAACAATTAATACTCATATGATTAGATCAATCTTGCATGTCTATATCTGTTAATGTAAGAAACCATTTTAAAGATAACGATGCGCAATATTGCAACCATTGTGAAGCTTCTATCTTCCGGTTTTGTAAACCTGCGATGTTGTGTATTTACTCTAGTCGTTTGTTTGTCTCTTTTGCTTGCTGTTTTTACTATATATGTCATCTTTTTTGTGTGTTTTGTTTTGTTTTGTTATTCTTCGCTTAAATTAAAAGAAAAGAAAACAGATGAGATTAAAATAAGAAAAATATTTCAAAGGATGAAGAAAGAACAGATATGTCCAGTAGAAACACAACAGAAACCACAGAATTCTTGGACTCTGGAACTAGTAGCAGGCTTTCTCAGTTTGGATTTTGGCTGATTCAAATATCACAAAAGAGATAAGAAAATTGAGTCAAACCAGAATGAAGTAAGAGAATGAAGCAAAGAAACCTGCTCATGAAATACTGCTGGATTCTAGCTAAGCTACAATGTGAAAGTACAAGAATGATCATGGTGTAGGAAAACCCAAACTAGCCTTGTTGCGCAGAGAAGGTCCTGGGGAGATAAATAATGCTAGAACAAAATCACTAAACAAAAAGGATTGGGAACAAAGAAAAAGAGCAGGAAAGAATGGAAAGGGTGAAGAAAGAGAACAAATCTCAATGAAAAAAGTCTACAAAAATTTCTGGTTGTGGACCACATGCAAGGAAGTTGGAAGTTGTGACTCTTACCCACTTGAAAAGAATAAACAAGAATCAACACCTCTTCACATTGACCTGAAGAAATCAAAAGTCACCAATTCTGTACAGATCCAGCAGAGAACTAAGGACAGTATGCAATTCACTGCACTTCAGTTAGAGGGATGGAGGCAAAGAGACTCACAACTTACCAGAGCAAATCACAAGAGTACAAAGCCCTGCTAGAACCAGTACACAGAGAGGAAAAACTAAGCTGATCTTTGTGTGGATGAGTCTAAAAACTCTAGGTCAAAAGAGAACAAGAAGTCACCAAGAAGCAAGTTCTCCCTGTGAATTGGCACCATGCATGGATCACTGGGGGGACAGCCAGACGTGAGCCTTTTCCCATGAATCAGCGCCATTCATGGACTGCAGGGGAAGAGAACAAGAAGTCACCAAGAAGCAAGCCTTCCCTACAAATCAGCACCAAGTGTGGGCTGCTGGGGGACAAGCCAGATGTCAGCACCTTCTGGTGAGTGAACTGGGAAACAAGAAAAGACAACCCCTCCCCCACCACCATAAGCAACCAGATGATCCAGAAAAACACAGGCTGCTATGATAGCTATTGAGGTAAAATACAACTTAATGCTTGTGGTGTTTAGTGTTTCACTGACTTTGCAGATCTAAAGCCGGTAGTCTGATCGTCTATTCAGAGGATAACAATGCACAGTGTAGCATATATGGGGGATCTCCTTCTGAAGGTGATGGCCATTGTTAATTCCCTATCATCTTGTTCTGAAGTCTTGTTTCATTTTCATTGTTTTGTTGGGTTGGGTTTTATTGTGCTTTGTTTTGTTTGATTTTATTATATGTGATGGCATGGGCAGCTATTTCAAAGAAAACAAGACATATTATGGCAGCCATTTTGGATTTACTCTTATCTTGTTTTGAAGTCCTTTATTGCATTCATTGTTTTGTTTTTATCACTTTTATTCTGTTCTGTTTTGCTTGAATTTTACTTTGTCTGGAGGTATCTGCAGATATTTTGAAGACAAGAGGCCTTATTGTAACCATTGTAGATTTCCTATTGTTTTGAAGTCCTGCATCACTTACACTGGTTTGTTTTGATTGGTTTTATTCCCTTTAAAATAAAAATGATAATTAAAAAAACTCTAGAACAGGGGTGGTGAACCTTTTAGAGCTTCCAGTGATACAAACAACCTGTAGGGGCACACCTGCCATAGGTCCTCTACCTCACCATAGGTGGAAAACATACTCTCCGAGTTTTACATCCGGGAATCCTAAGAAGTTTGCACAGTGAAAATTACAGAAAAATCCCCTTGTGTTTGCAAACAGGAAAGAGGAAATGTAGCAATTTTGAAAAAACAGTGGACTATTCTGTCCTTAACAGGACCTGCATGCATGGAACACACACTTTGTCACAACCTAAATCACTAGGGTTGCACCAGAAATTCAGCTCCATTCAAGTGTAGCCTTTCACATCAGGGGAGGAAAAGACCCAAAGCCCTCCCTCCCCTGCCCAGCCTTCTTGTCTCACCTAAGGTGGGGGTTGAGGTATTAATAAACCCTTGGAAGGTCACAGAACAGAGGACCAGGCTCACTAAAAGACCAAGACTTAATCATAAGATTATAGAATGCTTCCCCTGATCTCAGAACTTACTACCACATCAGCAGAGCTCCTGAGGAATAGGGGGAGATACATACTGAAAAAGCCACTTGGCTTGGATCTTATTTAAGAAATCTCTAATGGAACTCAAGGACAACCAAGGAGACAAAAACAAGGACACTGCATAATATTTAGCCTCAGATATTTCCACTGTAGCAAAAAGTAAACAGGTCAACGCTTAGCCAATTCAACTGCATAACAGCTCACACTCGTGATCTTAACAGTTTTGCACAAAAAGATGGGCTCTTTACCAATGTGACTTTTGAGAGAAACAAAATTACAGTGCATATTGAAAGGCAAAACACAGCCTGAAAAAAAAAAAAAAGAAGCATCAGAACTAGACTCAGATATGGCAACGATGTTGATGAAGAGGGAAAACTGAAATTTTAAATAAAAGCCTGCCCAGCACACCCGCCAAGGCCAAGCGGACACGTTCAGTGGGCCCAATTACAGAGCATTTCTTCCTTTCCGTAAACCCCTGTCTTTGCTGCCCTTGTGTAACTGATGACCTTATAATGTAATTTTAAATGTGACAGAATATTTCTTCCTTTGTGTAACCCATGCTTTGTATAACTGACAGCCTTATGATGTAACCTGAAGTGTTTAGACTCTCCTAACAAACTATGATGTCACCCGACCCTCCATTCATATACACAGAATCTACTTTCATACCTCCAGGTTTACTTTCCCTTTAAAAGCCCCGAATCCCCACTGGGTGGGGTTCTGGGTCTTTAGGAGAGATCAAAGACAGAAGCCCACCAGTGTAATAAACAGGGCCCTTAACTTCCTCGGTGCCATTTCTTCCCATTTTTGGTCTATTTTCTGTAACATTGAAAGATCAGATGGAAAATTTAGAACAACTATGATTACTATGCTAATGGGTCCAACCGAAAAAAAGTGTGGGTAAATTATGTAGGCAGGAAAATGGAAATTCTAAGAATAAAATGTTAGAGATCAAAAACCGTAAAACAAATCAAGAATGTATCTGTGGGCTCATTAGTAAAGACACAGTTAAGAGAAGAATCTTTGAGCTTGAGGATGTGTAAACGGTATCCCCAAAGGTGAAATGCAGAAAAAAAAATAGTGACATGAAAAGAAAGACAGTATCTATGAACTGTGGAAGATACACAAAACACTTCATGTATATGAAATGTGTGCATAAGAGTAAGATTGAGAAAGAAACAAAGATAGAATTGGAAGCAAGAATCTGAGAACTTTCTCAAACGTCAGAAACCAAATCACAGATCCAGGAAACTCAGGGGAAAAAAAAAAAAAAAAAACCTAAGAACAAATGCTAAAAACAAAGAAAGACAACTGCATTTGGCATAGAATGTTCAAACTGCACAAAATCAGAGAAAAATAAAATATCTTGATAGAAACCAGAGGAAAAAGAGTCTTACCTATAAAGGAGAAAAAAATTTTAATTTACATTTGAGAAACCATATAATCAAGAAAAGAGAGAAGTGAAACATTTAGGGTTAAGGCCTCCTCTACTCAAAAATCAACAGCTAGGAAACCTACATGATGGAAACTGTCTTGCCATGTGAAGGAGAGTTAAATACTTTCTAAAGTTGAAGAAATTCTTTCCATTAGACCTTCAAGAAACGAAGTAAGTTTGTCAGAGGGAAGAAAAATAATCCAGGTTAAAAACTTGGGGGCTGGGGATTTAACTTAGTGATGTAAGCACCTGCCTGGTAGGTGTGAGGCTGTGAGTTTGATCCCCAGTACCAAAAACAAAAAACAAAACAAACAAACAAACAAAAAAAAAACTTGGATGTACATAAAGGAAAAAAGAGCATTAGAAAAGAAATAGTAAGAATAAAACAAAATTTTCTTATTTTTGATTGATCCTTTAACACTTTGTTCAGGGAATAAAAGCACAAAGTACTTCATTACTATAGTTTATATATAAGTGAAATGATGGCAGCAACAACACAAGGGACAAGCAGAGCAATCAGAAATATTTGCTACCATACTGTGCCACCATAAACAAGTATAGAAAGTAAACGCACACTGAAATGAAACCTAGAATAAACCTAGTCAAAGAGAAAATTTGTGTTTCAGGAAATAGCACTAAGAGTATGATGCAAACTAGGGTAAATCAGACAGAAAGTAAAAACAGCCATCAAATTTCACAGTATAAAGTGATCCAGTAGATATAAAAAGGAACTCAAGGAAAAAGAACAGAATTACTTGAATAACATAATTTTCACAGGTCATAAAATGTATGCATTCTGAGGACTTCAAAAATAACTAAAAAATATAGTCACACCTGTACTCATCGTACCCAACTTTTACAACATCAAAGATAAAGATACATTTTTCTAAATTTTTTGTTAAATTCAAAAAAATATTAAATGAACTCAAACTTCCCAATTATAAGAACTGTTAGGAGACAACGAAGGACAACCATCATGAACTGAGAAATTAGAAAGCGCACAAACTTCATTCTAAAATTGTCTAACCAAAGTATTATATAGGAGTAAGGCCTATTAAAAACATTTCAAGTTGACAAACACTAAAGGAACTTATTACCAAGGATCATGTCTAAATAAAATAATACATTAAAATATCAACTTTTGCAAGAAAAAGAAAGAAGCTAGAGAAGAAGCATGACATTTTCAAAAAAAATAATTTTGGGCTGAGAGTGTGACTCAGAGGTACAGCTCTTTTCTAGCAAGTGTGGGGTTCTGGGTTCAATCTCAGTATCACAAACACACACTCACACACTCATATACACAAATCAATAAAAATTAAAAACAATGGTCACAGGGCCAGGAATGCACTTCAGTGGCACAGCGCCAGCCTGGCAAGCCCAAGGTCCTGGGTTTGATTCGCAGTACAGAAAAACAAAACAAAACAACAACAACAAAAAACCACAATGGTCATTAGAGGAAATGATAAAAATATACAAGTACAATAATTGTAAATATAAAAATTTAAAATTTTAGCATGTTAAACTTAAAACCAAAAAGGGTTACAATAATACTTAAATTGAATGTCAATTAAGTTGACATTCAAAATGACAGAAATACTTAGCACTTTAGTATTTGCTAAAGAAATTTAATTCTAAAGATAGATGTTAAAAATGTAAAAATAGGTAGGGAAACCTCCCAAATTGATGAGAAAAAAATAAAAACAAAAGAATAATAGTGCTCTTCACACAATAAAAAAAGAAAAATGGTAAGAAAATAATCATACAATACAAATAATATGCTGATGGCAGTGCTGCTAGGGGATCAAGTAGACTTGGTAACAAAAAAAGTCTTTTAGGACTTTTTCTTTTCTTTCACACAAAATCTACCATCTCTTGCTGAGAATAAAGTCATAAAATTTACAAACAAGAATAGAATAGCTTCTTCACTTTTGGTATCTATGACATAATACACTTTCAATAAGATATACTATGTTCATAGATGTAAAGTCTTATTACATTGTCTCAATGTAATGTCTTATTTTACTAGTCATGAGAAAATAGAATTCTAATATCTCTATTAAATAAATTATTATTTATTTGCTACCTTCGTCATTGCTACTGTGGTCTCGCTGAGGTGCAGATTCTAATGTAGGAACCTCATGGGCTTTTGTGCACATCCAAGAAAGACGCCCGGCAGACTCCTCTGACTCCCCTTCACACAAGGCAAAATCAAATCCACAGTTCTGACACCCTAGGGATGGAAGGGAAGATCTTAGCAAACCATTGTAGTTTACTAGTGTGGATGCTTTTCCAGGGTTAGATGTTATAATCAACAGAAAGGCTGTCTTGGTTACTTTTCACTCATTGCTGAGACAAAATACCTGATGCCCAAAATTAGGGAAGGAAAGGTTTATTTAGCTTACAGTTCTTGGAAGTTTCAGTCCATAATGAGCTGGCTCCAAGGCAGGGTGGCATGGCACAGGGGCAACACTTCAAGAAAGCAGCCAGAGTAAAAGGGGGCAAGAGCAAGCCTCTTTTCCTCCCTTATATTGTACACAGGACATCCCCCCATCCCCCAGGGTAGGTGTAGCATTCACAGATCTCCTTGCCTTCCTTTGTACAAGATGAGGATATTTACAAAGTAAGACCCCTGGTTCCGTGCTGAGTCTCTCAGGTAAACTTCTGACCTTCTCAAATTGACACAATGAACAGGTAACTGCTGAGCTCTACACCCCAGGATGTAGAACTGCTGAGTTTCTTAATTAAGCTTCTAGACTTCTCAAGTTGACACAATGTATAAACCATAACAGAGGCCAACATATTAGTATTTGGGAATTTAATAAGCCTTAGGGTATACCAGCAACTCCATTTGAAAAAGTTCTTCAATGCATTCACACTTGCACCCTCTCAAAACAGAAACATGGGTGGAAGGAAAAAAGGGAAGAAGAAAAAAGGGAGGGTAGAAGGGAGGAAGGAAGTGGAAGAGAAAGGAAAATAAAGAAGGAAAGTGGAGGGGTTTGAAGGAACGGAAGGGAGAAAGAGACAGACAGACAGATGGAGAGATTTGGTTTTTTAATACCACTCCTTCAATTACAATTTTTTAGATTTTATAGCATTTGACCTGAGGCTGGGGTTGCGGCTCAGTGGCAGAGTACTTTCTTAGCATGAATCAGGCCCTGGTTTTGATCCCCAGCACTGAATAACTAGAAGGCTATTTGGCCTTACCTACTTTATGGAACTAGATTATTTTAATTATTTGCTATTCATAGTAGCATTGAAATTTTAAAGGAGAAACAGTGTGTAATTCTGGTGTCATTAGTGGAGTCCTTTTAGAAAACATCACCTTCAGTACATGTTTTCAGTATTTTACACCTTTTTAATAAAGCACATACTTCTTACGCACTTCAGCTAACTCTAGAATATTAGTGTGAATATTCCTACCAGTGGTGTCTATATCTTATAAACTGTGTACACACCAGTAAGGCCAGCATCTCAATTTAATACATACATCTCAGTTCTTCATCTGTAGAATCAGATCTGCAGAGATCTACATCCAGATGACAAAGCTCCTCCTCCGTATTTGATGTTTCTTGACATGGTAAAGTTTGATCTGGTAAACATAAAGAAGGGCAAGAAGAGAGATGCAGGAACCATTGGAAAGATTAAATATTAATTCAATTCTATAAAGCACTTTCTACCCATAGATAGCCCTATTAAACCACAGAGTGTGTGGGGGTATGGGGGGCGGTCCCTATACTTGCAAGAATGACAAGAACTGCAGTAGAAAAAGGTCTAAATTTAAACTTGTGATTTTTTTCTGTGCAAACCTTCTCTTCCCATAGTCTTTTCTGGCTCCACTAATGAGACTTGCATCTGTTACAGTTCACCTCTAAAACGTCTCCCAAAGCCCCATGCACTCACAGGTGCGCTTTTAGCAGGTAATAGCTGGGTGTGATGCTGGGAAGTGAAGCCTGGTGGGAAAAGTGAATTATTCTGGGTGCGACCTGGAAGGACACATAGACATATTCTTCTTCTTCCCTTGATCCCGCTCTCTGCTTTTTACCTGAACAGCCATAGACTGTGTGTCCTCTGCCATGTCCCTGTGCCATGCTGACCTGCCCTGGAGCCAGCCAACTATGAACTGCTACAAATTATGAGCCAAAATATACCTTTCCTCCTTCAACTTGTGAATGCTGGGTATTTTATCTCAGCAGCAAGAAAGTAACTAAGACAACATCCTTCAGGTTCAGGCCAAAAAAATAAAAATTGCAGTTCTCTGTGTCTGTCTGTCTTTCTCAATAAATATACAGTGCTTTCCATCAGCAAATGTCTGCAAAACAAACACAGGCTCTGGCAATATCTCACCTCCTGCACTACTACTACCAACTCCAGCTCAGCAGATTATCCCTTCCTGGATGATAGTAATACCTTCTCAATCTTCCTCCACAGTACTGCCTTTAGCCACTCTATATTTAGATACACCAGTCAGGTCTAGTCACCTCTGCTCAAACCCTTTTTGTAGGATTCCATTTTCTAAGACAAAAACATGAAAGTCTTTATCATGACCATCGTCATGCAAGCCATGCTTACTACTGCAGATCTCTGCATTTACGGTTCCTTTCAATATACACACAACTTGCTTTCTACTCCTTGGTCTGTCTGTTTCGTTAACGTGTTTTTAAAGGAAACATGTTGAGAACTCTGCTTAAAACGTGACCATCTTGCCTCACCTCTAGCACTTCTCTTCTCAGTTCATTTTTCTTGTTCTCCATAATAAATATCACCACTTGATACAAAACGTATTTCTTACTTATATGTTTAGTGCCTCTCTCCCCTTGGCCAAAATATAAGCTCAATATATGCAATGATTATTGTTTGTTTTTTTACTGCTTTTCCACCAACTGCTTAGAAAAGTTCTTAGCATAATATAGGTGCTCAGTATAGACTTATTTAACATATGAGTAAATAAATAACCACAGAAAAATCACAATAACTTTTGAAAATTACTATAGTCCAAACATAAAGCATTTACATTTTTATGCTTCAATTGTGGGAAAATTGAAGCAATGGTCATGAAGATGCCTTACCAATACATATCCACAATCTGGTTTCTCATAAAAGGATTTTACAAATGATGACTATGCAAATCCTCCTGAACACAAGATATACTGAAAATAAAACTTCAGATACAATTAAGGGAATGCTGACAATAAACAAAGCTAAGATTGCACAATAACAATTACTGTGATACAATTAAAACCATAATTTTGTAGATTCATATCACGGTTGAAATCCACTCTCTAGAGCTATGTAATTAAATATTGGTCATAGTTCAACTAAATGCTGTATATCATCTCTCACTTGTCACAATTGAGAAAGACCAAAAATGCACTATGAACAAAAATAGCAAAACAGTCAAATACAAATTGCATAAAATTAAAATGTAATCTTGTGTCAGTTGGTAATAAATATCTTTTCAGTGTGACAACCACTTCTACTACCATTGAACCCAAAGCTACAATTTATAACCATAAAATTAATATCATATAGATATAAGTTTTGGTATAGCAGGCATAAACTGTGAATCAATAAATTTCCCAGACAATTCTTTTTATTTTAATGCATTCGATCCCAAAGCTCAAAGCTACTTAAACATGTTACTCACTAATGTTCTGGTTTATTCACAGATTCTCCTCTCCTCCTCCTGCCCCTCTTCCACTGAATCACCATCCAGCCATAGGGAAGTATATCGAGGGTTTCAAAATTCTTAATCAATGACACATGATTATCAGGAGGAAGCTCCGAGAACCATTTCATGGTCTCTGTACTAATGAAGCTACGAGTCTATGGCCTGCCATCCTTCAAATCTTATCTTGCACAAACAGGTTGTGTGGAATTAACCACGAATAACTCTTAAGGTTATTGTAGTAACAGTTATGTCTGACATCCAAATTTTACTTTAGAGGTTTTAAAACATTTCTCTGTTCATTTTCTTCAACTGACAATGGGTTTCAACTAATACTTTTGGATCTTAAAAGTTCTTATGTGGAAGTTAAGATTTAAAAAGTAGCCCCGTCCTGAGTTATTTAACTGGATAAAACGCATACACCATGAACTTTCTAATGAAGTGACGATTTGTGTTATTTGTGTCGTCTTACAAATGGCACCAAGTCTGATCTTGAAAAGCCAACCTAAAAATATTCACAAAATTTCACAATATTCTGATTATGAGCCACAGCATAAATCTTTATAAAAATTATAATCAGCAATTTATTCAAGAATCAGTGTTATTCAGGAATCACTGATTAAACACATTCTTTTGTAATCACAGGCATGACCTTGATTTCTTTCTATAGTTGCTACTTCGATAAATCAATTCTTTTTCCAGTCAATGTACAATGAATTTCCGCATTCTGGGAAAGCACAGGCTCAGGTGGTATCATTAGAAAATGTAAAAATACTCAAAAAGAGTTCTCTACTATCACAAAGAGAACTTAATTTTATTGTCCAACATGCAAAAACTTTCCAAAACCATAAAAATGCCTCTAATAAGTACTTTTATAAAGTTGTTACTCTTTTTATAGTAAGATAAATACACATATACTAAAACTCTAGGGCTGTTTGTATCTAAGTGGTACAATTAACGAGCTATGAATAAAATCCCTTAGCCTCAAAAATTTTCAACTTTAAAATCATTTTTTACCTTCATAATTAAGTTTATTGGTACAATGTAGCTATGAATAATGATCACATTCATCATAGGGAATGTTTACATATACATGATATACCTTAGTTCCTTTTTTTTTTTTAACCATTCCTCTCCCCTGTCTTCATCCCCTCTTCCCCTCCTTATTTACCAAGCTTTGTTTCCATTTTATCCTCTTTTCTCATTTTTTTCTTTTCCCTTTCACCCAATCCCCTTTTCCTTTGAACATTTACTTCCTATTTCACAATAGCATTTTAATTCTTTAAATTTACCTGTGGCAAAATTAATACTTAGTTTTTTTATGCCTTTCATCAATGTTTTGTAGCTTCCCAAATACAGATCCAACATACACTCTGCTAGATTCATAAGATTTTACATTGAATGTATTCTGTATGGTACAGTTTTTCTCATTGTGATTTCCAATAGTTCATTGCCATTGTGTGAAAATAAAGTTGATTTATAGTTATCTTATATCCTGCTATGATCATAAACTC
>RJWM01049248.1:0-11188 GCA_004363535.1 Dasyprocta punctata
TTTTTTTTTTTTTTTTTGGTTCCAGGAATGGAACTCAGGACCTTGTGCTTGCCAGTCAGGTGCTCTACCACTGAACTATATCCCTAGCCCTTTTTCAACAACTTTTGTGGTAGGCTGGGGATACAGCTCAGTGGTTTAAGTGTCTGCCTGGCAAGTACAAGGTCTTGAGTTTGATTTCCAGTACTCAAAAAGAAGTAGTTTTTTAAAAAAGAACTTTTATGGTAAAAAGGAGCAAAGAAATGATGTAATGGCAAAAAGAGCAAATAAGGTCTCAAGTTTTTTTTTTTTTAAGATATGACATTTATGGTAGGTTTATGATATTGTGGAAAACATATTAGAGAATGAAAAGGTGATGGTGCTGGAAGAAAGACAACTGTTGTAGCGATGCCCTTGGCTAGGCTGACGGGGGCTGGATTGAGTGCACAGGGAGAGAATGTGGCTTAGAGCTGAATGTGCACATTCACATACGGGTGAAAGGAGAGAATACAGTTATAGGCACACACGGGGATAACTGGGAGTTTTTATTAGTACATTGTCTTCAGTGAGGTTCCTGGAAACTGACTTGAGACAAACATGATGGTGTAAGGGATCTTTTGAGGTCAACAAAGGCTCCAAGGGAATCTGGGTAAAATAAGGACATTGTCTACTCACATATTAATAATATAGTATTAATTAATATAATTTAAAAATATGTGAAGTTAAAAAGTTTTTTTTATTCATCTAATTATAGTAGTTTATTGTATAATTAAAGTATTCATCCTGTTGCCCATAATGAATAAAACAGGGTTATTTCCATTTCTTTTTCTTTTTTGGAAACAATAAATATAGGAATAAGTATTTTCTTGCGTCCATGTAGACAAAAATTTCTAGAATTTGTACTCAGAAATGAAGTTGCTAGTCAAGAAATATATTGTTCTTTTTTGAGGGCATATGTTGTTTTATGACTACTCTGTGTCTTACCCTTTGTCCTGTATTTGAAGGCCTTCTCATGGGTAAGACAGTCAGTGACCCAGTTCACCCCCCACGAGAGAAGCTGCACATGCAGAACTTTGCCGGCCCTTTGTGCCATTGGAGAACACAGTCATGACTGACACTTGGCCAAGCAGATACCACCCTCATTATCCCCACACAGGATTCTGAAGTTGAAACCAGTGACACACAAAGGAGCTGTGTCTGCCAGTGAGGGAGGCGGCTCCTCAGTCTGGTTCAGGGGCACAAAGTCAGCTTTGGTTTGTCAACATAGACTGTTTGTTCCTATTTTTACAGGGCTGCTGCCCAAGTTTTGTGGAGATTTCGGAATCCTCTTCATACTTGTTAAAGCTCCTTTTCCATTTGAATGACCCAGAGTTAGTTTCTATGGCTTGTGGTTGAGGACCTTGACTTAGTTCAGTCTGTGATAAACAAAATACCACACTGGGTGGCTTAAAAAATAGACATCTTTCCTTACAGTTCTGCAGGCTCGAACTCCAAGGGTGCCTGCGTAGTGGGGTTGTAGATAGGGTCCTTTTCTCAATGTGTGTTCTCATGGCTTTTCCTTCCCCTTCTTGTAAGTGTGCATATGGCAGGGTAGGGGGGGTGTCCTTATGTTTGGGGAGAGATTCATACATGAATTTGGGGAGGTCATTAACATTCAGACCATAGCACTATCTTACCTTCCTCAAGAATAACAATTTACACTTCTATTATAGTCTACATACAATAGTTGTTATGTTTCTAAGTCCTTGCCAATATTTACTATTTTCATACAATATGTATATATATATATATATATATATATATATGTTTATTTTGTTGTTTTATTGTTACAATGGTGGTTGAAAAATGGGCCTTTCTTTGCTCATTTTTATTACAAAATGTTTAATAAAAACAGATTATGGAAAAAGTCTTTGCCATCATGATGGGATAAGTGTTTGAATTAAGAGAAAGTATTTTGAGGGGAATTAACAGCAATATTTCTTTTACTGTAATAAATGTTTTCCATGGAAACATTCACCACATTCTTTGATCATCCCTTGTTGATCAACTGTTTACTACAGTTTTTGTCAAATAAAAACATGGTATGTCTTCTTGTACTTCACAAACTGGATCTGGCACCGAGACTTTTTTAGCTATTGAGGTGTCATATTTGAATTACTTTTTCATATCATTTGCTTAGTTGTATAGTTGCTTTTCTTACTGATTTATGCTTTCTAATTGATTAAATGAGATGAGTTTTGTTTTAGGAGTTCATAGAAGTATTAACCTCATTTTAACATGTCAGTAAAAAATATCACCCAAACTCAGGGTTAATTTAATCTTTAGGAATAGAATGAACAGTTACAAAACCCTCCACACAAACAGTGCTGTTTAAAAAGTTTCATCCTTAGGGAAACAATAAAGGCTGATAGTCATCCTTCTTCGTCACTGCTGCTCCAGGCATCTTCAAAGGCTGGATTTAACTGGGACTTGGTTTTAGTCTAAAAAGAAGAAAAAAGTAAAAGATCTTACTTTTCTACTTTACAACTTTAGGGTCATCATGTAGTTATAAAATATGCCAGATGAATAGCAATTTGAATATTATAATACCCCAATACATATATAAGACAATGTAACTTCATTTGAAACAGCTATATCAGACTTTATCCAAATAACTTGTTTGCTTCAAAGTATTCAGCTCACAAATGCATATATGTGATGCTGCTGTAACTTTCTGGAATTAGCTGGAGATGGTAGAACATTGACATCCATGGAGTTAAGACTGGCTCTAGGTCGACAGTCTCACTGGGCACCTTTCACTGTTTAACTTAATGCTGGAAACTTTTCATTGTTGGGTGAATTGGACTTGGTATAAATAAGCAAATACTGATATGTGAGAAACAGATGCTCATCAAGTTGAGTAACACCATTTCTAGTACAACAAGTAAAGGGGATTGATTATTAAAGTGTGAGTTTTCTTTGCTTATTGTTATATAGTTGGCAAAGTACTCCAGAAATACACACAAAACATATCAGAAATGGTAACAAGGTTATAATCAGCACCTAGGTTTCCCTGGGAAATTTCTCTGAAGGATAACATGCATGAGGTAGTGTTCATTTAAAACAAGAAAGTATCACAGTATTCACAACTTTAGAGTCATAACTAATAGAAGTAATCAGCAATTACTGTATAGCAGTTTAATTAACTATGAATTATCAAATCAATTCACTTGTTTTGGAAACCTGAATGGCTACCTCCTCATTCTTTAGTAAGGATGAAATGCCTTTAAACATAGTGGCATTATTTAAAGATATCAGAGCATATGAGTTAAATTTGCTTCCCATTTTGCTGCTTGTACATTTGCCAGTTTGTTCAGATCCAAATTCCAATAATATATTGGCACAAAAACTATTCTTAAATTATTTTAAATGTATTGCCTTTTATAAATTACAGAAATATTTAATGTTAAGGGAAACACCTACTGTGTATCTGAGCATGTTCTTTCGTTTTAATTTTATTTTAAAGATAGTAAAATCCAACAAAACATAACAGAACAAAGTAATCAAAACAAAGCAGTAGAATTGGTACAGAACTTCAAAAGATACTAGGAAAACAATAGCTACTATAGTATATCTTGTTATCTTCACAATAGCTGTCCATTGCATCAGGAATAGCAAAATCAAACCAAAAACAAAACAGTAAAACCAATCAAAACAGAATATTGAATAAAGAAAATAATCAGAATAAAACAAAACAGTGAGAACAATATTGGGCCTCAAAGACAAGATAGAAGGAAATCCCCCATATTTGCTATGATGTATACTGTCATCCTCCCAAGAGATGCTCAGACTGCTGGCCCCAAGCCTGCAAAATCAACCAAACTTTGAGCATGTTCATTTTCCTGTTGATGAACATGAAGACTCAGAATCTTCTAATTCAAACAATGAAAACAGTAGAAAAAGTCAGTGTTTCACTCAATTTCCTGAGCATCAGCTAGGAAAGACAGAAAATAAAATACTAAAGTAGTCATTCTTTAGGGGTGTTAAATAGAGTACAGTATTGACCCTAATGTTGGCTGTCATCATTTAGGTGTACAACCAAAATTCCATTGTAACTAGTCCCAAATATCCAGATACAAAACTATGGTCAAACCCGAGGTAACTACCCACTCATTACTAGTAGTAGTCCTCTTTTATGTAAGAACAGTATACTCAAGTCTGTTCACTTATTTTGTTTCATCTGAATGTATTCTGAATTTCCTGTCTTTTTGAGTTGACACTGAACTACTAAGTTAGGTTATTTAGTGAGTTTCCTCAGCGATGCATTGTACAAGGTGTTAGGTGGCTCTCCTTCCCACTATCTTTACAGACTTTCAATGTTTGTACACATATTACTGTTGGACATGCCCTGAAAAGTTTAACTGCCTCCTACTACTTTGGTTTTCTCTGTCTTCTCCTAGCAGAAATCCAGTCTATGCTTGAACATACTCATTTCTACCTCACTAAGTTGCCTGTTCTATGGACAGAGAATTGTGAGTTTTATGGGGATGAAGAAGCAGGAGTTTAGAGGGGACCTAATCTAGGTCCAAATGGAGGAGTGAAACCAAAATGAACATCTGTCAGGCATATTATTGGTAACTTCCAAATTTCTGACTGGTCATTTTTGGAAAGTTTCACAGCTTTCTGTGTCAGCAAGTGATTACACATCTACCAAGTGGGAAGTAAAACAGGCATATATGGCATGACTGTCAAACTAAAGTAAGATTCCTGATGTGCGGGAGACCACTACTAAGCGGCTCTGAGCAGGATTTGAAATTAACTAATTGGCTTTCTATGTTTATCTGGGAGCCTGTCCTGGGCCTAGGCCCCTTGCCTGGCGATGGGATCTGATTCATAGCAAGTGAACCTCTGAATCACTGGTCCGGGCTGAGGCCTGTAGTGGCCTGTGAGGCCAGAGGTACCTCAGAGGGTAAGATAAGGCCACAGCTGAGGATGCCGGGCTCCAACCCAATTAGAAGATAGAGACTGCAGCTGCAGACGTCTCACACCTGCAGGCGTCTCACTCCCACCATAAATGTCATCATGGAGATAAGACAGTTCTCCTACAATTGGCACAATTTACTACTTGGAGAAGTCCTTGGAGTGACTCCCAAGGTCCTGCTCATTCCCCTGCTTTCCTCGGTATCCCCTCTTTGTTTGTAATAGAAATAAATATGGGCTGCACAGAGAAGCTCTTTGTCTTAGCCCTCCTCATAGCCTCAGAGTCAAGAACTCTGCAGAGGATTTTCATCCTCCTGGAGCCCTAAAATCATACCACTTGTCTCATTTATTTAAGCCTTCGCCGTACACTTGTTTGGGAGATTGGGGATCTAGGCCAGGTCCCCGATACTGATGAGGAGCCATATTTAAACTGTACCTGCCCTGTAAGTCTCAGGCAGGAAAAAAGGGATGAGATACCGATAAGCTGGACTTGATGATGACCACTTAGAAAGTGGAAGGGAGAAAAGGCAGAACTCTCAGGATATTATAAAACAGCATGAAAATGAAATAATGAAACGTATGCTTAAAGGCCATAAAACTTACTCCTATCATTTAATATTGTTCAATTTCTTTAGATAGGATTAAATCCCTCCTCCTTCACTTTGGATACCAGGAGAAACATCTGTAACATCTCTAAAGGAGCGTATCTCTGTTGATGAGGAAGATGAATTTGAAATGAAACCTACAAACAACTTAGCTTTAACAGTTCTGATACATGGAAATATCATAAACTTGTCCCAGGATAATACTGACAGAGCTGGGTAATAAATGGTAGAACCAGGATTGAAACCCAAGTTTACATGTGTGTATGTGTGTGTTTTGTTTTGTACTATGTTATGTTACTTTCCTGGGAAACTGCAGCAGTCATTTACTTGACAGTTGACATAAAAACATTTTTGAATAAGAGTGCAACTGTAAACATACATGTAAGGAATAGGTTCTTGTGTAGACAGAATTCACTATTGGGATTTGTATCATGGTCATAGGCACATTTTACCTACATTTATAGGAATCTTTCAAATTATGGTTTTATGAAAAATAAATTTAGCATGTATTACTTCATATTAATATAAGTACGATTGCTTTGTTAAAGTATATGAATAGTAAATTTTAAAAGAAAAGGCTTTATAGCTCTAAGACTTGAATATCAAACTCAACTTCATTTTGGTATATCTCTATTTTACTTTCTACTTCTTTTGCTTAATTTCTCCTATAAAAGTTCTTTCAGATGGGGGGTTCAAACTATCAGTATAATTACATAAGAAAGAAATAAACCATCAGAGCCACAAATTATTTTCATGATAAGCAATGTAGTTTTCTTCTAATATTCTTTTCTCTAAACAAGTTGTAGATTTACTTTACATCAAATCTTACTATTTTCAGTTAGTAAATAATTGTTATTCTTCTTAACATGGCCCACAGTGCTATGTCTTTGATTTTACATAGTAATTCTCAAAAAGCAGGATACATAATTAAGAAATACTGTAAAATAAATAGCTAAGCTAAGCTATTTGACAATATTAAACTTTATACTGAAGCATATTTACTCATCAAAAGCAGCTATATGCTAAGACTAATCAATCCATAATGAACCAAATTATACATGGGATGAAACCTGGACATACTCATACTGCATTTGGCCAACTACCTGAAGATTTATCAACATGTGTTTTTTTCTCTCTTTCATGTGAACTGGGGTCAAAAGAAAATACGTCACAGGCTTTTGACTGTAATAAACCATAATAGTTGCAAGTTAAGGTATGAAATATACTTTGTCGATAGCTGCTAGATACTATCAAGTACTACAGAGGAATATTTTGTTTTTTGACATAGTGCTATTTTCATAAAGGAACTAAATATGTGAAAAATGATTTTACAACATCAACTTCCTTTATCAATAACTTCCTTCCACCTCCATTTAAGATGCTTTGTTTTTACTATGACTTGGGTTAAGATTATCTTAAGGTATTTCTAACTGTATTATTTGTACTTCCGATTTGAAAATTATCTATAAACATTGCTTTAGACATTATTATACTTTTTACATCTTAGAAATTTAGATGAATGGGGATTATTAATAGTGCTTAGTAGAATAAACCTTGTTAGGAGAGATACCATCTTCAGATAACCTGTTACTACCACTTGGCATACTTTTGTTTTAGAATAGGCTAATACCTAATGCCAGAGGTCATATCTTATTCATTTTCCACTGCTCACTGCTCTTTATTCACTGTCATATTTATACTAACTTATGCTCTCAATTAGATACTTTAGATTGCTAAAAGAAGTATAAATTGGTAAAATTTGACAATGTGAATAAAAAATTTTAAAAATGTCATACATGGTAACTCAAGAGATAATTTCACTTTTAGAAATGTATAAAAAAATCAGAAATATGAACAATTTATGAACAGATACTGATCTTGTTTATAATAATGAACAGAAACAAACTAATATTTTAGTTGTAATACAGAAATGACAGAGCACCATAAGATTAAAAATGTTTGGGGCTGGGAGTTTAGCTCAGCGGCACAAGCACCTGCTTGACAAGCCCAAGGTCGTGAGTTCAATCCCCGATACAAAAAAAAAAAAAAAAAAAAAAAAAAAAAAAAAAAAAAAAAAAAAAAAAAAAAAAAAAAAAAAAAAAAAAAAAAAAAAAAAAAAAAAAAAAAAAAAAAGGTTTGTAAGTAGTTGTCAATGACAGGAAAAAGGCTTACTATACAATCAATAAGAAAAGGAAGATATCAATTTGTGTGTCCAACTATGATATTAACTATGGTAAAAAACATGCTAGGAAACAACAAGGATGAAGTAAATAAAAATATACTTATTAACTTAACTTGAGAAATCTTATATTCTTTTGATATTTTGCTGGATTTTTCAAATGTGTTACAACAAATTATTTTTACACTCAGAAAACAGCAAGATATGCTTTAAAAGTCTCTCTTACGTAAATAAATAAAATTTATTCCTTCTGATTTAAAAGTCATTGTACCATTTATACAAATAATATTTACCTCATCTTCCTCAGGAAGTGGTTCATATAAGGATGGTACCCAAGCAAGAATATTGCAGTCTCTGCTACCACTGTAAAGTTCCTATAAAGCAAAAAGCAGAGGTCAGATTGTGGATCACACTAAAATTGGTACCAATCTCAAATGAACTATATCAATTTTTAAAGTGATTCTTAGATTAGATTAATTACAGTAATTCTATTTCTACTGCCTAAAAAAACTAAGTTGAAAGTTTTTTCTTTTCTCTGTATTTAAAGGTATAGTTAAAACTTTCTAATACCATGAAAATTTTAGAAAAACATTCAACGACTTAGCACTTTTCCAATCATAATATCCATATAGTTCAAGTACAGAAGAGAGAAGAGGAGGGGTAGAATAAAGAGTTTGCCTTTCTATCAGTAACAGAGCTTTACAGACAAAACTCAAATAAGAAGTCAGATGTTTCAGCCAGGCGTGGTGGCGCACGCCTTTAATGCCAGCACTTGGGAGGCTGAGGTAGGAGAAGCATTGTGAGTTGGAGGCCGGCTTGGGCTACAACGCGAGCGGAAGGCCGGCCTCAGCTACATAGTGCGACCCTGCCTCAAAAAAACCAGGGCTGGGAGTTTGGCTCAGTGCCTTAAGCGCCTACCCTGACAGGCGCGAGGTTGTGAGTTCCATCCCCGGTGCAAAAAGAAGTCAGATGTTTCTTTTAAAAGAGCTAAAACTTGACAAAAAGTTTAATTTAGGTTGCTGCTACTTAATTGTCTTCTATTCAACACAAGAGCAAGGAGACCTGTACCATGCTGGTTCAGCTTCCTTTATAAATGGAGGTGTGGGCTCAGGCACAGCCTGCCAGTATCTTTCATAGACATACCATTGGCTCTTGGCTGAACAATATGCATTTCCCTTTTCAACAAAACTGAAGAAAAGTTGTATCGAGTTTTACTAAAGACATTCTTATGGGGAGGAGAAATACAGAGGCTATAAATTGTTATAACTTTTTCAAGAATAGAATCTTAGTATATAGCCAAACTTTTCTATGCATTCCTAAAAATTTATGCCAAAATCACACACAAAATTCAAATTTTATATTGATATAAATTTTTCATAATAAAAGATAATAATTGTCAAAAAATACAGCAGTGATTATTACTAAATTACCATTGTATTTACATTATGGAGTATTATGTAGCCATTAAGCCGCACCCCCCACCCCCGGTACCAGGGATTGAACTCATGACCTTGTGCTTGCCAGGCAGGCGTTATGCAGCTGAACTATATTCCTAGCTAAGACCGTTTTTGAGGAACACTTAATGACTTGTGAAATACTCAGAATATCCAGGGAAAAGAACAGGTTAGAAAACAAACACTCAAAACGTTAAAAGGGAAAACAAGACATGAAACAGTAGGTCAATAATAATAAAAGGCTAAAAAGAGACAAAGAGATAAAAGGGTAATCAAATGTTAGGTGGCCAGGCTTGATGGTGCGTGGCTGTAATCCGAGATGAAGTTTTAGGCAGGAGGGTGGCAAGTTTGAGGGCAGCCCTGGTAACTCAGTGAGACAATGTCTCAACATACACACTGAATGAAACAGACTGGGGATGTACTCAGTGTGAAAGCCCTGGGTTAAATTCCCTATCACACGCGCACACACACACACACACACACACACTCAAAAGTTAGAAGTGCTTGTAAAAGTTAGAAGTGCCAGATGACTAAGGGGCTTTTCTTCCTCTCAAAAATACATTTGTCGCCGGGTGTGGTGGCACACGCCTTTAATCCCAGCACTCAGGAGGCTGAGGTAGGTGGAGCATTCTAAGTTCGAGGCATGCTTGGGCTACAACGCGAGCACAAGGCCGACCTGAGCTACATAGTGCGACCCTGCCTCAAAAAACTAGGGCTGAGAGTTTGGCTCAGTGGCTTAAGCGCCTGTCTGGCAGGCGTGAGGCTGTGAGTTTGATCCCCGATGCTGCAAAAACAAACAAACAAACACACATTTGTCTATTTCTACACAAACATTTTTAATAGGTATTTCTTGCTTACTTTAGAAAGCAATTATTTAGTTTCATTATTGTATACCTCAGAAACTATTTGAAACACACTATAATCAGTATTTTTTACTTCAGTAAAGGTTTGGGTAAAGAAAAAATTATGAAGCTTTTTATAGGCCACATGTATAAAATTAAATTAGATATTTATCAAACTTCCAAAATAAAACAAAAATCTAGAATATATGCTTACATTTAATTGTGAATAATGCAAAGATATGTTCAGAGGTTTAGCATCCTTGAACAATTTAGTTTTCCTATGAAGGTAAGACACATGTCCAAAAGAATTTGGTCAGTAAGTTTACACAGCAATTCAGAAGTACTGACACACTAAGTAGAGACAGCAGATACTCCATAGATGCTCAAGGAAAGAGCTTGGAAGAGGCAGCACTTAAGTTAGAATGGTTAACAAAGAACACTTGGAGAGATCTGAATTGAACCTTTAACTTTTAGGGATAGATATATGGTTTCTTATGGGAAATGGGACTTTGATAACACCTCAAAATTTAAGTTATGGTAAAAATTTTTTATTCTCATGAACGATAAAAAAGTTGTGAACATGAGGTCCTACTGCCCGTGATTAGGGCACTGTATGTTACTTGTAAAAAGGGACACTTTCATGTATAAAACAAAATTAAGCTGGACATGGTGGTGCACAGCTGTAATCCCAGCACTCAAGTGGCTGAGGCAGGAGGATCGTGAGTTGGAGGGCAGCCTGGGCTACACAGTGAGTCCAAGGTCAGCCTTGAGGCCCCGACTCAAAAAAATCAGATTCCTATTGGTATATTACTACTCTTTCTTTCCCTTTCTTTTTCTTTCTTCCTTCCTTTCTTTCTTTCTTTCTTTCTTTCTTTCTTTCTTTCTTTCTTTCTTTCTTTCTCTTTCTTTCTTTTCTTCCTTCCTTCCTTCCTTCCTTCCTTCCTTCCTTCCTTCCTTTTCTCTCTCTCTCTCTCTCTCTCTCTCTCCTTTGCAGTACTAGAAATTGAACATTTGTACATTTAACCAAGCAAGAAGCACCCTACCATACTCAGACCCTTTTTTGTTTTTCCCTGAGATTTTGTTCACTAAATTGCCCAGGTTGACCAAGAATTTGAGATTCTCCAGCCTCAGCCTCTGCAGTAGCTGGTATTAACAGGGTACCATAACACTCAG
>RJWM01049249.1:0-11182 GCA_004363535.1 Dasyprocta punctata
TAGCACTGCCAGCAGCTTGAGCAGTAACCTGAATCTCTTGGAACATGGCTTTTGTAGCCTCTGAGTGCCTGTTGTTTGAACCAAGGGATACATTTTCCTGAGTGAGTAGGACACACTGGAGATCTTCTCATATCAATGACTTTCAAGAGTCTACCTTGTTCCATAGTTGAGCTTGTGGTGAGAGGGGACTGATAATTCTTTCCTGTTGTCCTGATGAAAAGGGCCTGGCTTCTTCACAATGGTCCCGGTCTTTTCAACAACCACTCTCTTCTTTGGCCCATATTTACACACACTTCTTTTCTAGCCAAGCTGCCAATTTTTAACACCTTTATCTCTGCATTCCAGATTTTCAATATATATCTGGCTAAAAGCAGCCAGCAGTACCCATCACACAAACTGAACACTGAACTGCCTTAAATGACCTCTACCACATTAGTGAATCTTCCACCATTAAAGTCAGCTTCACACAAAGTCAGAGGACACAGATAGAATGTAAAAAAATTCTTTCCCAGAATAAAACAGTCACAGGCTCTAGTTCAGTTTCCGATAGAGTCTCTATTCCTAGCTGAAACCACCTGAGCCTGGCGTGGCTGCCTACATTCTCATCAGTACTCTGGGTTTTTGAGTTTTTACCAAAATCACCCTTTAGGCATTACTTATAGTGTTCCAAGGCTTCTATGTCACGTGTCTTGAAACTTCCAAACTCTTAAAGACTAGTTGCAAAGGCTTCCCACCACTAGGATTGTCAGAGCAACAATCTCACTTCTTTCTTATCAACTTCTCTGTTAATCACTTCCCTGTCATTGGAAAAAATATATAGCACATGCAACTAAAAGGATGAGAGGTTTGTTTGGGTCACATTTTCAACAGGTTCCGTCTACCTTCCAAAAGTTTCACCTCTGAACACAGAAGACTTTGAGGACATTTTAGTTCTAAACCATAACAGGGTGGACTACACTTGTAGGAATGGAAAACTAGACTGGGAAAAAATGGTCAGGAAGTTTGGGTAATAATCCTGATCAACACTGATAAAGGCCCAATCTAAGTGACAATGACCATGATCAATATGAAGAAAACTATACGAATATGTGTAGGACAGGAAGTTTGCAGTTTAGCCTAGAGTATATTGGGTAGGAGTAATTTCTAGATTTCTTTAACAATACTTAAAATCACTATCCCATTACATAGGTTTGATTTCTCTTTCCACTTTTTAGTAATATGGAGACTTAGATAACCCTTTGGAGTCTCACATACAGTGTCAGCGAAAGAGGGATGATACTTTTGCCTTCCCCACAGAGTTGCAGTGGGAATTTCATGATTTAATGTTTTAGAGCACATAGTTCAGTATTCGGTCCTTAGTGGAAGCAATGTACAGCTGTTAGTTTATTGTGGAACTCAAAAGCAAAGCTGAAGCGAAGCATAACACAGATTTTTGAAATCATCAGTGTATATGCGGTGGTTACCCAAGGTGGTACAGAAGGGGCAGCATTGGGACACGGCTGTCACAAAGGCAGACTCAACTCAAAAGGAGGGCCCTGAAACTGCCCATTCTAACAAGCATTCAGGTGAGCTTGAAAGAGAAGAGAGGGGCATAGAAGATGAAAATATTGGAAGGGAATGCATGGTCACCCTTATCAAATTCTTAGATATAGCTGGATTTGAAAGCAGTCCATAAGATTGCTATTTCCAAACACAAATACTGTTGACAAAAGTGCAAGTAAGGCCAATTGTCATGGGTTTACTGCAATCTATAAAATACTTGTATTTGATAACAAGCTTTTTCAGCTTTTTTTAAAGAAATGTGATGATAAAAAGAGGAAAGAGATATTTTGAAAGATTAGGACCATTGTTCTTCAGTGTTTGCTATTTTTTATTGTATTTATTTTTTTAAAAATTTTTAGTGTTTGCTATTTCTTTTGCACTTATTCATGTGAATGTGAAAGATAGGGAAGATGAGTATTTTGTTTGGAGGAAGAATAAAATGAATCCAGAGATAGTAATATTGAAGGAAACATAAATGGTGTTCCCACATTATCAAGTTCAGTAATCGGAATAAAATGAACCTGAATCTGCCTCTTCTATATGTAATCTTTGGCTGTTATTTTCCCTGGGAAGCAGACACAAGCTGAAATGTGTGGCTGGGAGGCTTTTGTGGAGGTTTCTCAAGATAATTTAAGTGAAAAGCAAAGGAAACAAGACTGGAAAGAAGGCGAAGTGGAACAGTGATCTAATAGTGACAAGGTCTACTGGTGAGATCCTCTCTGGCTACCACACAGATCTAAGTAGTCAGGCAGGGACAAGTTAGGTAAGTTCTTCGGCCAGAGGCATGGGTGAGAGGAGTCCTCCCCGCTCAAGGAACAGGCCAGCCTTGGTGTCTCCACCATGCTCACACTGTGTCTGGGAGCCGTCTGCAGAAATCCCAGGTGGGAGAGCCAGCGTGAGCTTCAGAGCCAGCCAAGGGGACATGGGGAACCTGAGCTTCTGGCAGCTGCGCTCTGAAAGGCCCATTCTCCTGGGCACCATGATTGATTCAACCAGAGCTGGTGGAGACCAACTGAGGTCTCTGTGTGCACCGAATGACCATGGACCTGAAGGCTGTTGGCATGTATCAATGCTTTGTTTGTTTTGGTACCAGGAATCGAACTCAGGATGTTGTGCTTGGAAGGGAAGCACTATGACACTGAGCTTTATCCCAGGCCCTTTACCAACATTTTGAAAACAACTCCAGTTGTAAGCTTTGCAGAATTCTTTGTGTGAATTTGGACAGAGAGACTGGTCATTCCGAAGGAGATACGCACTTCACTACCTTCCTGGAAAGCACTAACATGTAGCATCACTAGAGCTACTCACTAGTGATTTTGTTAGGTACCACAGTAGCAAGTACAGAAAAGCTAAAATGAGAAAATCATACTTGGAACACACTCAGTGTGCTACATGACCCACGAACACAGACCAGATGCTGAGGACAATACAACTGCAGATGATATCCTGAAATTTAAATACAAGTATATTTTATAGTTTGATACTCAATTTCTTTAGTAATAATTACTGCCTTTCTTTTGTAGGAATTTCTGATTTAAAAAAAATCAACTCAGGATCATAATTTTCCCAGTCTCTTGAAGAGTCACTATTGTCATTTTAGTGCTGTGTTTACCTAAATAAAAAGTCTTCTCGGTTCTGAAATGTTATGAAATATCAATAATCATACATAGGAAAAAGAGAATAATTTTGAAAAACACCAAGTCTAAAAACTAATGCAACCATCAAGTTCTGAGAAAAACACAACAGCTGCCGGGTGCCCTGTGTTCAGGATGGGGACGTTTTGCAATCAAGAGCTCCGGCAACCACAAGTCAGAAACAATATTTCAAATGTTGACATCTCGAAAATGTACTCTGCAGTAGCAAATCATGGAATACATTTTATTTGTGCATTAATATGGAACAAGCTTTTGGTTTGTCATCATGCAAATTACATTACAACACTAATCAGTTCCACAGAAAATAAGGTCCCCACTGCTATGATCAATTTCTTTCACAGTCAAATGATATTTCTAGAAACATAAAGTATCATAAATCTGGAGCAGTAAGCATAATTTCAATAAGGCACATTCAATGAGATATCATTGTGTCCTACAGGAAAATATAAACATAGTTCTTGCACAAAGCTTGCTGAGGATTGCCACATTAAGCAAAATCCTTATTGTTTTGGTTATTGTTCATTCCTGAAAAACTCAACTAAGAAAGTTAATGAAAATGATCCCAAGTCCTAGGGAGATAAATGAGAAAACAAAACAATGTATTTTAGAAATGTAATTTAGTTTGCTGAAATTTCAAAAGTAAAACATTGCTCAGAGTTTCGAGAAAAAAATAGTTTCAAATAATAAATTATGCCTCAGGAATTGCAAGGTACTATAGAAATATAAACAACTATTAAAAATGTGCTCTCATAATTACCACAAATATAACACACATAATGAAGGTAATAAATTCAAAGGCTTCTCTTAAAAACTTGAAAAGTTATCACAATTATTATTTAAAGAAAAAATCAATATGCTATGCGGAATACTTTAGAAAATTGCTTATAAATATTAAATGAAGCATGGGTAATAACTTTCTTTGTCATCAATAACAAAAGGTGATCTCATAGCTTTTCAGTTCACCTTATTACCTTATCCCTTCTACTTCAATCTGGAGCAATATTTAGGAAAATAATTGTTTGCAAGATGCCCTTAATGATTCAAAACTCCATGACAGAGCAACTCAATTTTAAAACTGATTTTCTTAGATGAAAGTGGCATGGGAGATTATCTCTAGTACTGTGAACTAAAAAGTTTTTGTTGTAGGTCACTGCAAAAAAGACCCCTTTTGAATTTTTAAAAAAATTTTTAAAGTGGGTAAGCAGAGGCACCAGCACTAACCAAGAGCTTGGCAGAGAACTCAGTGCCTGCCTCACCTCCCAGCAAAATGGGAAACAGGTCTGCAGAAGCAAGAGCAGACGGCGTGCTTGCAGGCAAGTTTCATTCCAATTTCACCAGATCTTAGCCTCAGTGTGCAAAATTCACTTCTGATGTTTTATGCTAAGCACATCTGTTGTTAGTCTCTGGCAGACAAGCATGCTCATTTTTAGAAGTCTATATAAAAGGAAAAGAGTGGCAGTATGCAAAGGCTTTTATAAGCGTCACTTAGAATAAAATCAGTGCTATTTAGTTCACATAGGCATATTCAAGAATTTTACTCTGATCCTCAAAACAGACTTCTGTAAATTATTCACTCTAAGAGATATGAATCCCTCTCGTGGTTTAAAAACAGAACATGTCAGACATGCAGATTCCAATAATCAGGCACTTACACTCTATAACAAATTATATAAAGAGTTAGATCAAACAAAATAATTAAGGAAGCAGAATCCTGTTCTTAGATTTCATTATTTGTGACTGCACTTAACAAGCCAGAGAGATAATGAAATGCCCTAGCAGAAATGCTACTCCAAACAATATACAGAACCAACTCAAAAAAGCACCAACAAAATGAATGGAAATAATACTGGAGGCAGTGTGTGTGTCTGTGTCTGCGTGTGTGTGCATCTACACTACCTTTGAATGTATTTGCCAGCCCCAGATCTTTAGGAAAGTGGCCTTGCCAGTCCAACGTGTGCCACTTAATAATATGTCATTTAAGTTTAGAAATCAAGAATGACATAGTGCCAGACAGATAAAAAGAGCAAGGTATTGTGGAGAGGCAAGTCATTCTTGACAAAGGAAATGACTTACAGAGGTCTATGAACATGAAAACAGTTTACACTTGCAACTTGAGAAAATGAGTGAACAGTAAACCAGCTAGGCAGTGGCTTCCAAAGTCTTTGACAATGATTCACAGTGGGAAATTAATTTCACATTGCCATCTAACACAGTTGACCCCTGAAGAATGCAAGGTTAGGTTGAATCACTCCTGTGTATTCAAAGATCTATGTATATTGACTCCCCAGAAATGTATGGCTCTCAGCTCTCTGCTAAGGGAAGCCTTACTGAGAACATGAACAATGGATTAGCACATATTTTGCATGCTATACATCATATATGTTGATAAGACATGAGAACCTAAGAGATCACCTTTTATCGCCATAAACAATCTCATGCCATGATGATTAAATTATGTCACACAGCTTTTCAACTGAATACTCAAAGTTCTCCAGCTCATCACAGTCCCAACATGAGGCAGCTGTGAAACTACTGCAGTAGTATAGTATGTACTATAGTGAATTTTATACAGTTGCTATTCAAAACTCCATCTTTATGCTTGCTTACCTTCTTCTTGACTGCAAATGGCACTATATAGTCTCTGCAAGCATGGATAAATGTATCTTCTTATAACAGCTTTTGTGTATCTTATGGTACTAAATGATGAGATAGACTGTTATCTATATGTATTTAATGCATTTGTGACATGACTTTCAAATTATTTTCATTATTTCTAGGCCATGAAATTCATCTTGGAGATTTTCAAACTGTTGCATTTCTCAAAAAAAATTATCTGTGTGTGAGTGAACTGTGTGTGTCAAGGACACAGATACACACATGACGCAAACAAGAGCTTGACAGAACAATTGATTACTCACAGTGTACTCTTCGATCTTTGTTCCCTTCTTTTTCTTTTCTGTCTTTTGTACACAGATCTAGAACATTGACTTGAGATCCCAAGCCCCTAGTGGGTCACTTTGCAGTCTACCAAAGCAGTTAGTGGAGAAGAGTGTCAGAGATCAAGATTGAAGCAGGCAGGCCCCCAGTGGACAGGGTTTTGTGCCACTACCAGACTTTGGCTTTATAAGCTAAACTGCAGTGTCAAGTCTAGCAAGTGAGAATAGCTGCCCAGCTTCATTAGAATTTCAAATGAACAATAAATTTTACTATCTTATGTCTTGTCCAATACCTGTATTATAGAAGCCTAACACTTGCACTTCAAACACAACTCTTGTCCTGTATTTTATTTGAAGATGTTAATCCAGAGCATTGAGAAGACATTAAATTTTAGACAGTACTAATGATGAGTGATACACAGAGAGTTAATCACTCTGGTAACTTCTAAAGGTCCCTGCAGTTAGCCAGGGTGGGTGATGAGTAGGAGACTCACAGGTAGGAGACTCCCAGGAGAGACCTGTGTGAGCTGCAGACAGGTGGGTGGGGGCCCAGAACGACTAGGGTACGGGTTTAATGTAATTTAGGACAGTGAGCTTCAGAAATTCATTAGGTCTCAAAACAAGAGAAAGGATTGAGATAAGCCAGCTGTATGATTTAAGTTCTAATACTTATTTCTCAAAGTAGCATCAGTATAAATGTTATCCAGATGATAAAAATATGCAATACTCTTGTTTGTTTTCTGTCCCTGGGACAAAATACCTGAAATGATCAACTTAGTAGAGAAAAAGCTTGATTTTGTCTCATGGTTTCTGAGGATTCAGTGCATGGCGCTCTATCCTGTAGCTTTGATCTGGTCAGTTCAGCATGCACTGAGGCAGTGCTGGGGTGGGGCGGGGCAGAAGTTCTTCAGCTCGTAACACCCAGGAAGCAGAGACAGAGAGAGACCCAAGGAGGACACAGTTTCCTCACCTGCTTCAAGGGCACGCCCCCACGACCTCACTTCCTTCCATGAGACCCTACCTCTTAAAGGGCACACACTTTTCTATAGTTCCAAGCTAAGGAACAAGCCTTGACACATGGGTTTCTTGGAAACACTCTACATGCAAACTAAGCAACTCAAGTTGAAGAACACCCTCCCTCACCACCTGCTCCATTGAGTAGGACTTCAGCTTGCTTCCCACACCCTGGGCCTGGAAGCTGTGGAGTCTATGTATGCTTTCACCCTAGGGAAAGGGAAGTGACCCAGACCACTCATCAGTGCAGACCTCTGGACAGCTGGTGGGATTCTCTGTGTGGGTGTCTCAGGGGTTTTCGGTTTTTATTTTTTTGGAAAGGGAAGCATTTAGGCTGGAATATTTCATGTAGTAATGGATTTTCACAGTTAAATCATGTTACAAATTAAGTGACTTTTGCTTTTTCTGCATAGTACCTATAAAATCTTATAATTAATCATAGCTCCTCAGAGAACATTAAATCTAATCAATTTTGCATTTAGTTCAATAAGTTACACAGTCATTTAAACATCTGTTTTTTTCTTTTAACTTGTTCATAACTCTAACAAAAATAATTGATCACAATTGTGTCTCTAGAGCAAGGATAGTCCCATATCTTTAATATGTAATTTCATAATGTAGTGTTTTCTTTACATTTCAACTAGATTTTAGGAACATAACTTAGGAAGACTTAATCTCAATATTCTACTAGCCATGAAATTATTGGCATTTCTCAGAATCTCTTAAAAGTATTTGGGTGAAATACTTAAATCCTATGAGAAAAGTTAAAGAAAATTCATTGCTCTTTAAAAGATAACCAACATTGGCTGAGACAATACAAGACAATATACTAATAAAAATGTGAGTGGAGGAAAACTTTTTCAAGCAATAAAATTAATTCAGATATTGACCATTCTGAATAATTTGTGAATGTCTCTATGTATCATATCCAACAAATGGAATCCTGAGTATCATAGTAATTTTCCTGAAATTGGTCTTAGTCAATGTCAAGGCTGCTTTTGATCTTCACATTTTATAAGAGCACAATGAATGCATTATATATAGAATTTAGTCGAGTCAAAAGCTACTTCCACATGTGTATTAACCTTAATAGACATACTTACAATAGAATTTTTCCACATTAAATTGCAGCCACATTTTGTTTTATTCAGAAGAATTTAAATTTCTTTAGAATTAGAGCAATTATAATCTACATACCTGCTATCCTCCAGCAATTTTCTATTCAAATTGAAACCAATTATACCTTCATCTTTTGCTAATATTAATAGAGCTTCATTATAAAAGTTATCGATTATTTTAGATGTAGAAAGTTGCCATAAACTTATGATGATTATATTTCTAATTATTTAAATCAGCTTCTATTTTTAAATAAATTCAGTGATTTCTAAAATCATACCAAATTAGATAACATAAACCAAAGTTACAAAGTTTCACTCATCAAAGCTTTTCTACAAACCCCTCCAGTATAACACATAGCATTTTACTATTAATGGTATTTTTATTTCAATGTTCACGATCTGAAGACAGCAGTGTTGTTTCTCTTTCAGTATTGATGTATTATAAATTTGCATTTAGACCTGAGTCCTTTAAACCTGTAATAATCAATATGTGATTCTAGTATTTGATGTATAAAATAGATATAATTACAAATAATCAGAAAAACAGGAATCTTTTTAGTAATACATGAAAGTCAAAATGATATGAAAACATTTAACTTCAGGGAATTGGGGGTTAATGATAACTACTAACCAATTCAGTTTCTGTATTTGATTTCCTTCATTTCACATGAGAAGGATGATTTATTGTTAATCTAGTACTTTAGAAACATATCGTCCTTGGAAAATGCAGGGGATAAACAACCTCATTGCTCTGAATGTCCTCTTTCCATTTGCTTTTGCTATGACACAAGATATAATATTTTGAGATCAGTCTACATTTCCCCTAATTTTTCATCAGACACCTGTGCATGAAAATTAGAGGAAATCATCTTAGTTTTGCTGAATAAAGTGAACAGTATGTATAGCGTTAGAAGTTTTCATGTGAATGTAGTCTATATGACATGTCCTCCACATCAAGGATTGGATGATGCAACTTAGTATGTGACGTCTTTCATTAGTAGATTATGTTTAGTGGATAAAAGATTAATAGAGTATCTGTAATCACACAGATGAGCCTCTTAGAATTTATCAAATACTTCCACATTGGAATACACTGCTTCACCTCTTGAAATCTGTGACTAGTAGTAACACTACAGTCTCAGCACGTGGCAGTCACATCAGTGTGTACAATGGAATACTTGAAAGAAAATCTAAATGGTCAACAATCAAGTGCAACATGAAAAACCAATTACTTATGAGTAAATTATTCTACAGTCACTTTCTCTCCTTTTTGATTTTCTACTTATATGTATGTCTAGGAGGCTATATATAATATTATAAAACTTAAAAAAAGTCAACACAGGGACTTACATCAACAGTGATTTTGTAGCTGTAAAATGCTGCCTACATCAATTTCGAAAAAACAATTAAGGTCTTACCTTCATAAACCTAGAGACGGAAGATGTTTGTTCTTTTCTCTCCCCAAAATAAATGTGAACTAATTTCTCCTCTGCATATATCCTATATTCTCCTTAGAACATAACAGTCATTAAATGAGCACTAGCCTTTCCATATTGGCAATTTAATTTCCTTGTTTACTACTACATAATGCATTTGTGTGGCAGCCCTTTTCAAGTCCCAATTTTGAAGAAAAATAATTGAAAACAACACTATATTAATCATGTATGATTTAAATATGAAGTTAAGCTTTAGAAGTATTAAATATGTTTCCTCATTTCCAAAACTAATGTAATTAGTTGTGTGCATAAATTTTCACATGACATTTAACACAACTAATAAGCAATAGTTTAAATCAGAAAATGTATTTCAATGAAAAAATATTTTAGACTAATTGTTTGAAAACTGGAACCGGGACCCTTATTTTGCTGTAAGATATATTTTCTGAAAAATGACCTTCACCTTTCTAAAAATTAGTTTCTTTATCTGGAAAGTAGTGCCTCATGTATGTCTAAAATTACTTGCCATGAGTATCAATTTTTCTTTACCCACTCAGTATTTTAAATAGCTTTTAGTGTACTTTTGCTGTAATTGATGATCTAGCTTTTGTACTTGTTTTCAGTTCAGTTAAGCCATATATTTTTATTCTCCCTGTATTTGGCAACTATATTACTTCACTCTTTTACTCAATCTTTTTACTTTTAAGATTTTTTTTAGCTTTTGTGTCTGATTTAGTATTACTACAATTTTGCGTTTGGTAGTGGATTATCTTTTTAGAATAGCTTAGTTTCTGAAAAACCCAACAATGTTATAGTATATACTCTGCATTGTTACAGAGAAAATATTGACAATTTGTGAATGACCTTAACTATTATTAATATTTCAACTGCTATCAAAAACAAATATTAGACTTATTTATGGGTGCTACATGATATTTCAATATACATGTACATTGTGGAATGCTTTGTTACAGCTTATACATTGTGTCAACTTGAGAAGTGTAGCAGCTTAATTAAGTCAGGCAGCAGAGCTACATCCTGGGGAGTAGAGCATAAGCAGTTACCTGGCCATTGTGTCAATTTGAGAAGGCCAAAAGTTTAGCTGAGAGACTCAGCAGGGAGCCAGGGTTCTTACTTTGTAAACATCCTCATTCTGTGCAAAGGAAGGCAAGGATGTTTGTGAATGCTACACCCACCCTGGGGGGGGGGTGTCCTGTGTATTATATAAAGGAGGAGAAGAGGCTTGCTCTTGCCCCTTTTTACTTTGGCTGCTTTTGTTCATTTGCTGCCTTGAAGTGCTGTGCCCGTGCCATGCCACCCTGCCTTGGAGCCAGCTGATTGTGGACTGAAACCTCCAAAAACTGTAAGCTAAATAAACCTTTCCTTCCCTAATTTTGTGTGTCAGGTGTTTTGTCTCAGCAACGAGCAAAAAGTAACCAAGACATGCTTCGATGAGATTAAATGTATCTATCCCCTCAAAT
>RJWM01049250.1:0-11187 GCA_004363535.1 Dasyprocta punctata
AAAAAAAAAAAAAAAAAAAAAAAAAAAAACCACAGTAAAACCAATGAAAACAGAGTATAAAATAAGGCCAAAAACAATTAATCAGAATAAAGAAAAACAACGAGAACAATATTGGCCTTCAAAGACAAGACAGAAGAGAGTCCCCCATTTTGCTACATTGCATACTGTCATCTTTCAAAGAGATGCTCAGGCTGCCAGCCCCAGGCCTACAAAATGAACAAAACAGTACTAGCATTTGGTTGTTTTGTGTACCTTAGTTGATATCAATGTAGTCAGACCTCCGAATGAGCAGGTTGCTTGGGGGTGGTGGGGGGAAGCTTTGTCCATGATTCATAGCCCACGCGCCAGTAGGCATGAGGGGAGAGGGGCGTATGTTTCTCTTCCTGGGTTCCACACAGGCGCACAGGCCCCCAGAAGGCTGTCTTACTTGTGTCCTGGTTGGAGGCGCTCAGGCCTAGCTGGGCGGGCTCCCAAGAAGCCCATTTCTTTCTCCTCCTAGGGTCCATGGCCGCTCGTGCAGGCCCCCGGAAGGCTGTCTTACTTGTGTCCCTTTGGAGGTGCTCAGGCCTGGCTGGGCGGGCTCCCAAGAAGCCCATTTCTTTCTCCTCCTGGGGTCCACAGCCGCTCTTACAGGCCCCCAGCAGGTTGTCTTACTTATGTCCTGGTTGGAGGCACTCAGGCTCCCAAGAAGCCTGTTTCTTTCTCCTCCTGGGGTCCACAGTGCTTGCGCAGGCCCCCAGAAGGCTGTCTTGTGTCCTGGGATCTCGTCTTATTAAAAAGTTTTTTCATGTCAAAAGAAATCTCTACCACAGTGAAAAGAAAACCCACAAATTGGGAAAAAACCTTAGCCACCTGTCCCTCAGACAAAGGACTTCTATCTAGAACATATAAAGAATTTCTTTTTTTTTTTTTTTTTGAGGCACTAGGGATCGAACTCACAGCCTCATACCTGCCAGACAGGTGCTTAAGCCACTGAGCCAAACTCCCAGCCCTAGTTTTTTGAGGCAGGGTCACACTATGTAGCTCAGGCCAGCCTTGCGTTTGTGTTGTAGCCCAAGCGGGCCTTGAACTCACAACGCACCACCTACCTCAGCCTCCTGAGTGCTGGGATTAAAGGCATGCGCCACCACACCCAGCTCATATAAAGAATTTTTAAAAAATCAGAACCCCGAAATTCAAAGACCCAGTCCAAAAACGGGCATCTGAGATGAATGTACACTTCTCAGCTGAAGAAATACAAATGGCAAATAAATACATGAAAAAATGTTCAGCATCATTAGTCATTAGAGAAATGCAAATTAAAACAACACTGAGATTCCATCTCTCTCCAGAAAGAATGGCCAGGATCAAGAAAACAACCAATAACAAATGGTGGAGAAGCTGTGGAGAAAAAGGAACTCTTCTGCACTGTTGGTGGCAGTGTAAACTGGTGCAACCACTGTGGAAATCAGTCTCAAGATTCCTCAAAAACCTGGGATTGAAAGTCCCATTTGACCCAGCTATTCCACTTCTGGGCATATTCTCAGAAGAATTGAAAATATCATACCACAGTGATATATGTGCACCCATGTTTATAGCAGCGCAAGTTGTAATAGTCAAACCTTGGAAACAACCTAAATGCCCGTCAACTAAGGAATAGACAAAAAAAGATGTGGTATTTTTATACAATGGAGTACTACTCAGCTATAAAGAAGGATCACATTGAGGCTTTTATAGGTAAATGGATCAACTTGAAACCATAATCATAAGTGAAGTAAATCAAACTCACATGTGTAAATACCATACTGTCTCCCTAGTGTTAGAAACTGAAAGAGTAAAAAAGATACAAAATCTTCAATAAATATTGTGAAAGGGTAAGAAACTGCTCAGAGGGGGCAAAATAACTCAGATTGGGAAAAAGAGAAAAGAAGGAAAGGTGAAGAAAAAAGATACAAATTTGAACATATATACTTAAGATAGATAAGGTGATTGTATTACTAATTCTATTAGTTCTTGGAACAAAAGAGTTTACATTCATAGGATTGGATCAATTTTGCATGTTTATATCTGGTAATCTGAGTAATTCTTTTGAAGATAACTATGCAAAATAACAATCTTTGTTATGTTCCTACCACCTTGTTTCACAAGCCTATATTGTTATTGTTTTGGGCTCTTTGTCATTGTTATTTATTTGTCTCTTTTGTTGCTTTTTTTTCCCGTAATTTGTTTTGTTTTGTTTTGTTTTCCCTCTAATACAGAAAAGATAGATGTGCATGTATAGGCTTATACATGCCTAGAACTTCTCCTAAAGAGTTCACAAGAATTGATTTATTATGGGAGATGGGATGAACAGCTACATTGAAGAAAACAAGACATTATGGAAGCCATTGCTGATTTCCTGTCATCTTGTTGTGAAGTCCAATAATGCTTTTATTCTTTGTTTTGACTGGTTTTATTCTGTTTTGTATTATTTGATTTCAGTATGTGTGAAGGCATAGACAGCTATTTTGAAGTGAACAAGAGACATTATGGTAGCCATTATTGATTTTCCTATTGTCTGGTTTTGAAGACCTGTAATGCTTTCATTCTTTTGTTTTTATCAGTTTTATACTATTATATTTTATTTGAATTCATTGCATGTGAAGATATGGACAAATATTTCGAAGAAAATGAGACATTATGGTAGCCACCGTTGATTTCCTGTTGTCTTGTTTTGAAATCCTGTGTTGCTTGCATTGTTTTGTTCTGATCTGCTTTGTTCTGTTTTGTTTTGTTTTATTCTCTTTAAAATAAAAAATGCAAATCAAACAGCATTGAGATTCATGTTACTCCAACAAGAGTGGCAATTATTAAGAATTAGCAAAGCAGAACAGAACAGAACAGAACAGAACAAAATTGCTGATGAGGCTGTGGGGGAAAAGGCACCATTCTACATGGTTGGTGTGAATATAAACTAGTACAACCATTAAGTAAATCAGTTTGGAGATTTCTCATAAAGCTGAAAATAGAAATTCCATTCGACTCAGCTATTCCACTCTTGGTATCTTTTGAAAGAGTCAAAGACATCATATTACACTGATTTACACATACTCATGTTGATAGCAGCACAACTCATAATAGCTAAATCTTGTAGGAAATCTGTCCATCAACAGATGAATGGTTAAGAAGATAGGTAGACAGATAGAATATGTGTTTGTATATATATATTTATATATATATAATATATGCAGTACTACTCAACCATAAAGAAGGATATATTTGAGTCATTTTTAGGAAAATAGATACACCTTGACATCATAATGTTAAGTGCAACAAATCAGACACAAGACAGTTAAATGTAACAATTTCTCTTACATGAAAAGCCCAAAGTGTAAGTAATTTAGAGAGCAATATAAAATATAGATTATAGGAAAAAAGGAGGTAGACCTCTTGCAGATTGGAAGGGGACCTAATGATAGAGAGTGAGGGGAGTGAGAGGTGGGTAACAGGAAGTAAAACTGGTAACTATACGTTATGTACCTTACCAACTCCCCACAATGAATGTATTTACTATATATTGCAAACATGTTCCAAACATGAACCAATAAAAATTTTTCAAATAAGATGGCTTCAACCATAAAGCACATCATTATTATACAAAGTATAAAGAAAAGAAAAATGCTTAAACTGTAACTGCCATTTTAAGAAATGCATTGTACAGAATTAAACATGCAACAAATGCACTTTAGAGTCAAAGAAATAGGTACCAAATTTGTGAATCTGAGTAAGATTTATTTCACCATCTTTGTACCGTCGACCCTTTTTTTCAGTACATTAAAGAAATGTTAAAATTCATTTGGGTCTGGGGATGTAGCTCAGTGACAAAGTGCATGCTTAGCATGTGTGAAGCCCTGGGATCAAGCCCCAGCACCAAGAAGAAAAAACCCAGAAAGCGTACTGAACCAGTAGTAAACAAGTCACTTACAATGTGACTGTGATCAACAGTTATGTATAGATTCACATCTAATGACTTTTACAAATGGCAGAACAACATATGCAGGCAAAATTGAACACTGAATATTTTTTTTCTGATTCTAAATCTATCCATCTGTGTGTCGTGTCTCCAGCATATAAATAATAAAAGAAATTGTAAAGACAAATATCCTCCATTATATTCCTTTCCAATATTAAAAATACTTGAGTGTGTGTGTGTGTGTGTGTGTGTGTGTTCACATGCACATGCAGGATTACATAAGTGAGCTTTATATTGTGCATGGAATTTAATGTATCTTGAGCATTTCCTGCCTTTGTAAAGTTCTTCATAAGTATAATTTGGATGACCTTGTATTATCATATTGTATGATTATATTGTAACTAATTTTACTATAACTAATTTAACCCTCAGTCTATTGTTGAACATACACCTACTCTCCAATTTTTCTCTCAAAATAGGTAGGTAATAGACATGTAATTAATTTTCCTTGTGGGAGCCTCCTAGAATACAGTCCTGAGCTGTAGCAGTTCACACATCAGAATGTCATTCTGAAACTCAATTTTAATATACAACTGGTATAGAAAATATTTACTATGCTTCACAACCAGTGAATAACTTTTTTTTTATTTTAAAGACAGTAAAATCCAACAAAACATAACAGAACGAAGTCAATCAAAACAAAGCAGTAGAACTGGTACAGAACTTCAAAGAAAGATATTATGAAAACAATAGCTACTACAGTATATCTTGTTATTTTCAGAATAGTTGACCATTCCAACAAGTATAGTAAAATCAAACCAAAAAAACAAAAAACAACAGCAACAACAAAAAAAACCAAACACAATAAAACCAATAAAAACAGAGTATAAAATAAGGCCAAAAACAATTAATCAGGATAAAGCAAAACAACAAGAACAATATTGGCCCTTGAAGACAAGACAGGAGAGAGACCCCATTTTTGCTACATTGCGTACTGTCATCTTCCAAAGAGATGCTCAGGCTGCCAGCCCCAGGCCTGCAAAATGAACAAAACAATACTAGCATTTAGTTGTTTTACGTACCTTAGTTGCTATCAATTTAGCCAGACCTCCAAACGAACAGGTTGCTTTGGGGGGGGGGGCAGAACTTTGTCCTTGATTCTTAGCCCACGCTCCCATAGGCATACAGGGGTGGGGGAGACATATGTTTCTCTTCCTGGGGGCCACGCCAGTCGCATGGTCTGAAGTTGTCTTCTGGTTGGAGTTACTCAGGCCCAGTGGGGCGGACTCCCGAGAGGCCCCTTTCTTTCTCTTCCTGGGGTCCACGCTGGTTGTGCAGGCCCCCCGGGAGGCAGTCTTAGTTGTCTTCTTGATTAACTGGTTTATAAAATAATACTCTCTTGTAATGCAATTAAATGTCCAAACAGAATAGAAAACTTATGTACTTCAATAGTTCTTTTAAAAATAAAGAGGATAATAGTTTTATTACATGTTTTTCTTACATTGTAAGTTAACTCCCTCCAATTTCTAAGAGTCTATAATCTATTTCATGGTCATATCTGGTCAAAATACCGAGACTATGGGAGATAAGGGCTTAACATTTATTAACCCCACCCAACGAAGGAACGTAGCTCTGCTATGGAGTCCTCTCCATTTTCCTATCATGAGGATGAGGGCTGATGGTCAGAGTGAAATAGGACTTGTTTGCAGGCACAGGCAGCAATGTTCTTTCCCCATTCTCTCAGCATTTAAAATGTGATCAGTTTTTTTCTTCTACCATTAAAGAGAAGTCAACGGATAGGAATTATAAAGAACATATTCAGGGTGTAAAATTTTAAACAAAAAATACTTGTCCAGGCTTTTCAATGTATGTGAAAAAACATAGGTACTGCAGAAAAATAGTTAGTTGATATACTTGGGATTTTTATTAATGGATGCATAAATATCACTATTAAAGTTCTGATAGTTTATTACTATTTGCATGCTAAGAATTAATTTTAAATTAATCTCAAATGAACTACATTTGTATCTACCAATCTAGTATTAAAAAAGAGAATCATGGTGGGGGAAAAATGTTCAGAAACTTATTTTGGAGGGTTTTTTTGTTTGTTTGTTTTTCTGAGGCACTAATAATCTTGATGTTGGTCACAAGCTTGACCCCAACTAGTATGGCCACTACCCTTTCCCACTGGGGGATTACCTGGTGTCCACTCTTTACTTGAGTTCTAAAAATAACTTCATATTTCTAAAACTGCATGTAATTCTTCCAATGCCCTTTCCCCAAGTGTCTAAATAAGTTTTAGAATTTTGCTTTATATGTGCCCTGTCTCAGAGATTTTCAGGGCACAGCATCATAAAAACCATGAGGAATTCTTCAACTGTAAGAAAATTACTTTTTTTTGTTGTTCAAACCAGCTCAAAGCTAGTTAATACCAGAACTTTTTTTTTCAGCACCAGGGATCAAACTCACAACCTCACATCTGTCAGACAGGTGTTTAAGCCACTGAGCCAAACTCCTGGCCCTGGTTTTTTTTGAGGCAGGATCGCACTATGTAGCTCAGAACGGCCTTGCGCTTGCGTTGTAGCCCAAGCTGGCCTCGAACTCAATGTTCCTCCTACCTCAGCCTCCAGAGTGCTGGGATTAAAGGCATGCGCCACCACGCCCGGCTCCAGAGCCATTTTTTAAAGCATGCCTTTTCTTATCTCTTGGAACCAAAAAACTACTTGAGTATTAATGCATATTAGTCTTCTTCTCTACATTTTTTTCTGAACTGTTCCTCCTAATATCCATTCATCAACTCCCATAATCCTAAGATTTTAGTTCTCAAAACTAAAACATAGCACCATAACCCACAGATGTGCTTCCCATTGACCTACCCCCAACTCTGCACATCCTTTTTTATCTGCAAATTTATAGGGCATGTAGCTTGGTGACCCTGGGTTTGCTTCCAAACTTAGCACTTAGCTCTCTGGTCACTGAGTTGTGAAATTATAACTCAGCTATGTAGATCTTGGAGCAAAAAGTCACCTTGTATAACCTTGGAGCCCTAGAGGAATTTGTTATTGCAGAAGCTAAGAATGTTTGTTGAAACATGGTACAATATAGACTATTGGAAAGGAATCATGATGGCAAACTTGTGTAGAGATCACAGACTCTGCTTTAGTCAGCCAAGTAATACATAGACTGGGTTGTAAATAAATTTTTTACAAAACAAAACTGTCAGACTCTACATGACCTGATGTAGGTTTGATCCAGCGGTAGAACCATGTATCCACCAATGGTACATTTATATTCTTATTATTATTTTTTTTTTGCGGTAGTTTATCCTACAGTATTTGAGTTTTATTTATGCCCTGAAGCATTTATGCTGTTTAATTAAGCTAAAGTAATTTGATCTTAATTCTAACTGGAAGCTTAACAAATATTTAAGCTGATGAAAAAATCAAAATATAAAATTCGAGAGTAGTTCCTAAGTAGTCATGGAAGGCAAGACTGTCAGTAAAATTACAAAGTTAATTTTATCTCAAGTGAAGCACATTTAAAAATAGAAACTAACTTGTGACTTTATTTTGGTATATCATTCTCAGAGTACCCTAACCGGAGCCATCTATAGGTGATTGCTCTCCTTGGGACAGTGTGCAGTTTGGGCCTCAATGGGCCACACCAATAAGATCAGATGAAAATAGACATGAAGGGTAGCCTTATGAGCTTATAAACAGTAACCAAAAAAAAAAAATGCTTCAAGCAGAAGTGGTTGCTTGTGTGCGTTAACATTTGTGGAATGATTCTCTGTCTATGCAGCTCTTGTCTCTTGATTCCACATGTCCATGAGTTCCACCTGGTGTGCACATAAGGTGCCCATGATTCAGGCACTTTGGCCACTACTTGGTATTGCCACCTTTCTGTCTTGCTATGGTTTGAATAAACGTCCTTCATTATCCCATATGTTATGTAGATTTGGTCTCCAGAATTTGGCACTATTGGGAAGTGGTGGAAAATGTAAGATGTTAGGTCTAGTGGAGGGCTTTCTAGTCATTGTGGGCAGACCCTGGAATGGGATATTTGGCCTCTAGCTCCTACTTTGGCTCAACCAAATATGAAGTGATATAATTAGACCCAGACCCGAACCCCAGCATTTTTCTCACTAATGTCAATACTAATTTGAACGATGGTTGGTCAAAGCATATATAGTACCAATTCCTCAATTTACAATAGGAATATAGTCTCAAATTCATTTTGGGTAAGCAGATCTTGGGTGTTATATCCTTCCAGGTGCTCTTCTCTTTCCAAATTTGCTTGGGAAAATTGTGGATTTTGTTGCAGCTTGTTTTTAACTGTTATTATATGAAACCAGAGCAGTATTCTCTCTAGAGCAGATTTTTCTTGTGCTTCTGAGGCAGTTCTCTTTTTACACCTTGTATTGAATGTTCTAATGACCCTAAAAGTTTCTGCTCTGACTGGTAAGAACAGGAGCTACTCCTGGACTGAGTTGAGTTCCTGAGATTATTTCTTCTGCTCATGCTATGTGGCTTTTTCCACGGAAGGCTTTGAGTGGTGTCCTCACCTCACATGCTAATCAGCAGTTAAGGGTTAGTGGGATTCTGAAGACCTCCTGGATTCTCTTTCTGTACAGCTCTTGCCTCTTGATTCTCTTCTACCTTTAGCTACTGTGGCCTCCTCAGACTCTCAACTTCATATCCTCATCTTGGAAAGACCACTGAGCTCTGCCAGAGTCTGTCCCCTCAGGCTAGAAGGAAGGACTTAGAGAGCTAATCTCATTTTTTTCCATCGCTCAGATTTGCTGCCCTGTGCTGCCTAAACCCAGTGTCTGAAACCTCCATTTCCTTACTTGAACCTTCTTAGTTGTTTTAGACAAAAGTGATATATGTCTCTATTACATGTTATCAAGAAGCAAAAATCTGGTACACGCCATTTTAATGAGGGTGAGTGAATAAAGAGAACCATGAGCAAGGCACTTTAAAGGAAAACTATCAAAAAAAAAAAAAGAAAAAGAAAAAAAAAGAAAACTGTCAAAAAAGGTATTAAAATAAGACATCTAGGTTCACCCTCTGGTCAGTACCTCTTGTGTTTCAGGACTGGCACACAGAAGTGTATTTACATATGCAAAGACGTCAGAAGTTTAAAAAGACTTAAACTCACCATTTAAGATCATTTTAGAAAATAAATTAATAAAACTAAAATATCTAGATATTTGTGCTTAGAACCAAGGGGGAGTGGATCTGAAAGATTGGATTTTGGATGTCAGTTACGGTAATAACCATTTTACTGTTTCGTTTTGTTTTTTTTCTGGCACGGGAGATCAAACCCATCAAATGCTCTACCACTGAGCTGCATCCCAAGACTTCGTTTTTCTTTTTTGTGAGTTTTGTGTTTAAATTTCCTCAAAATAAACACCATCTTCTTTTAGGGGAAAAAAAAGTTTAAAGATCACCTTCACTTTAATTATGTGTGTAATAAGGGGGGATTTTTGGAGCTTATTTTACACAATAAAATAAAATAAGCTCCAAAAGCCCTCTTTTAGCCCTTGAGTCTTAAACTGGGGAAAGACCTCCAAATATCTCTAGTTTTCCACAATTTCAGATTACAGGTTATTATTCTTATATTTAATTACATTGTGCTTACTGGGTATTCACAGTTTATGTATAGGCCCATGATGCAAGTATAGCTTTTGGTAGATTTTTCTTGTTTGTTCTCTGACATGGCCATTTTTTTTCTTTTAATATTACCCTTAAATATGTTTGACCTAGAAACAAGCTAATAAACACTATCTTAGTTACTTTTCTCTCATTGCTGAGACAAAATACCCGACACACAAAGTTCATGGAGGAAAGGTTTATTTAGATTACAGTTTGTAGAAGTTTCAACCCATAATCAACTGGCTCCAAGGTGGGATGGCACATGGTAGAGAGACAACAGTTCATGGCAAGCCAGAAGACAGCAAAAGCAACAAGGGTAGGTGTTAAGACTCTTTCTGTCCCTTATATTATATGCAGGCTACCCACCCTAGAGTAGGTGTAGCCCTCACACTTTATTCCTAGCTATGGCTATGCCAAACCAATCAGTGGACTGATTTACTAATCACTCACCTTAGATTCAGTCAACTCTAAAAAGCCTGCCCTGCCATGACTGCATGTATAAAGAGCCCTTCCCAAACCTCATCATGGTCCAGGAAGTTTACATTTATAATCCCATGGAAAAGTTATTGGAATTCTAGCAAGTTAATTCCAATCTACCACTCTCAGTGCAACACAAGGTGACAATAAAGATGCTAAGGCATGTATATAGTTGTGGGAGGTCAGGGGGCTCCTAGACACAGCTAAGATGATAATTAACTGGAACAAAGGCCTCGACCCATGGCCAAACCTGGGTTTTATTCACTGGTGAAGAAGGGAGAGGCTTGAGAATGAGTGACTGTGACAGTGGCAGGAGGTATATGAATGCTGTGAGCTGGAGGTAGGAGGCCTGAAATCATTTCTGCAAATATGCAGAGAGAAGACTATGCAGAAAGAGTAATCTGCATAACACAATTTGAGGTAGTATCAGTAATATCTAGTACCAGTGCTTCAGCTCTGGTGTATAATCTTTTATGCCCTGGGAAGTCATAGCCTCTTATCTCGAGGCTTGGTCCAGTCCCAGCCAACAGTGTAGAGCATAGCTCTCCCTGTCACCGGTTCACACATGTTTTTTGGGAGCTACAAGGGTAACACTGACCTGTCAGCTTACTTCAAAGACTACACATCTGCACCCCAGCTAGACCAATTTGTATTGCTTAACACCAATTGAAGGGAACAGAAAAACTCCTAACCACTCTTTTCATATTAATACATGGAAACAGAGTCAGGTTTAGCCAAATTGCGGATAATAGCTCTTCTTTCAAGGAGTGTCATTCAGCTCATCCTCCACATGCATGAGGCTTTGGGGGGGCACATCTAGACACAAGCCATAACAAACACTTTATTCCAAATTAATGAGTAAAAGAGGGCAAAAGCAGGGCCAGGGATTTAGCTCAGTAGTGTAAGTGCCTGCCTGGCAAGCATGAGGTCATGAGTTCGATCCCTGGTACCAAAAAAAAAAAAAAAAAAAAGAGGGCAAAGGCACAAAAAGGTCAGATAAAGAAACAGGATTGTGTGAAAAGTCTCCCATTTTTCCAATGGAAAATTATTTGAAGAACAAGGCATAATAATCTTTTTAAATTGTCTCTGTTAAATCACATGACTCCTCATCAAACTTGTAAG
>RJWM01049251.1:0-11187 GCA_004363535.1 Dasyprocta punctata
TATGTCTGTCAATATGATCAACCCCTATGAAGGTAACGATATGTAATATTGTAACTACTGTCAAACTTCAACCACCTCAGAGTGTAAACCTACAGTGTAATTGTATCAGATCTGTCGTTGTTGTTGTTTGTCTTTCATGCTTTTTGTTTCTATCTTCTGTGTCTATTTTCTTTTAAATAAAATTAAAAAAAAAAAGAAAGAGAAAGTGAAGAACCAAAATCACAAGAACACAAAGAGAAAGATGCTACCAGGCAGAGAAAGTAACTAAACAGAGGGGAAATACAAGGAAGCAACAACAAGAAAATAATATGAGACAGATATGGCAATTTGTTTCTCTCATAACCATCAGTGTAAATGGTCTCAATTCACCAACCGAAAGAACAGACTGGCAGAATGGATCAACAAGCAAGAGCCAACAATATGCTGCATTAAAGAAACATATTCAACTCAAAAAGAAATTCATAGACTGAAATTCAAAGTATGGAAAAAATACTTCATGTGACAAAAAAAGCAGGGGTAGATATTTTATTTGCATACAATGTGAACCAAGCCAAGACTGATCAAAAAAGACAAAGATCACTACATACTTGTTAAGGGAAGACTCCAATGAGAAGAGCTAACAATTATAAAAGTATATGTACCAAATACCACTGTACCCAACTATATAAAACAAATATAAACAGACATGAAAAAGCAAGTAGGTGCAAACATAATTGTAATGTAGGACCTTAATATCCAACACTCATAATTAGATCAACTAGAAAAAAATATCAGAATTAATAAGATCTGTGCACAAATGGACTTAGTAGATGTCTACAGAGTGTTCCAAGCCACAACATCAGAATGCACATAATTCTCAGCTGCCCATGGGATGTTCTCCAAAATAGACCACAGATTAGCCCATAGAATATGCTTAAGTAAATGCAGAGGAATTGAAATCATCCCATGCATAGTATCAAACCATATGCAATGAAATTGGAAATCAATGGCAAAAGAAACCACAAGAACTTCATAAGCACATGGAAATTAAATAACACCCTGCCGAATAGCCAATGGATCCCAGATAGAATTACAGAAGAAATTAGACAGCTTCTACAATTAAATGATAATCACAATGCAACACACTGGAACTTATGGGACACAATGAAAGCAGCCCTACAAGGGAAATTTATAGTGGTGAATTCTGACATCAGGAAAACAAATCAAGCTGAAATAAACAACCTCAAGCTCTTAGGAAAGTAAGAAAAAATAAAACCCAAGGCTCATATGAGAGTGGAAATTACAAAGATTAGAGCAGAAATTAACGCAGTGGAGACTAAAAAAACACAAAATAGATGAACTGAAGAGTTGACTTTTTGAAAGAGTAAATAAATTGATAAACCCCTAGACAACCTTATCAGAAAGAGGAAAGAAAAGACTCACCTTTAAACAATGAGGAATGAAAAGGTTAAAATCACAATGAATCCTATGGAAATCCAGAAGATCATCAATACGTACTTCAAGAACATGTACTCTAATAAGATGGAAAACACAGAAGAAATGGACAGATTCCTAGACACATATGAATTACTAAACCTGAATCAAGACGATATAAATATTCTAAATAATCCAATATCAGACAATGAAATTTAATATGTAATTAACAACTTACCAACAAATGAAAGCCCAGGCCCCGCAGATTCACTGCTGAATTCTACAAGAAATTTAGAGAACTTCAATGCCACTAATTCTGAAACTCCTTAATGATATAAAAAAGGATGTAATATTTCCAAAATCATTCCTGGGAGGAAGTATTACCCTGATAACAAAACCAGAGAAGGACCTAACCAAACAAGAAAACTATAGGCCAATATCTCTCATGAACACAGTTGAAAAATCCTCAATAATATACTGGTAAACAAAATTCATGAAATCTTCAAGTAAATTATACACCATGACCAAGTAAGATTCATCCCTAAGATGAATGGATGGTTCAACATACACAATAAATACGATACAGCATATTAACCAAGCCAAATAGAAAAATCACATGATCATCTCCACAGGTAAAGAAACAGTATCTGACAAAGTTCAACATCCATTAATGAAAAAAAAAAAACACAACAGAAATTGGGAAAGATGGTTGTTACCTCAGTCTGATAAAATTCATCTATGACAAACTAACCAACAGCCAGCATCATACTAAATGGTCAAAAACTGAAACCCCTCCACTGAAAATCAGGAACAAGGAAAGGATGTCTACTATCACCACTCCTACTCATACTTCCAGAAACCTTAGCCAGAATGATTAGACAAGGGAAAGGAATAAAAGGAATAAGGATATGAAAGAAAAAAGTTAATTTATCATTATTCACAGAAGACATGATACTCTACATATAAGGCCCCAAAATCTCCACCAAAAGAGCTCTAGATTTAATAACCAAATTCAGTACTGTAGATGGATAGAAAATGAACACTCAAAAATCAGTATCTTTCCTGTACCTAAACAACAAACTCACTGAGAGAGAAATTAAGGAAACTACACTCTTTACAATAACAACTAAAAAGAGAAATTCTTAGGAAGCAATCTAATGAAGGAAGGAAAAGATCTATACATTGAGATCCAGGCCTCAACCTCACCAGAAGGTGATCCCCACCTGGAAACCAGTGCCATGTGCAGGCTGCTGCTGGAGTAGGGACAGCCACATCCAAGCCTCTCTCTGTGAGTCAGTGCCATTCATGGACTGTGGAGTGAACCAGGCCTCATCAGGAAGCAATCCCAGCCAGGAGGGAACCATATCATTTTCATTGTTTTGTTGGGTTGGGTTTTATTCTCTTTTGTTTTGTTTGGTTATGTTAAATCTGATGGCATGAGCAGCTATTTGAAAGATAGCAAGATATATTATGGTAGCCATTTTGGATTTACTAAAAAAAAATCTATACATTGAAAATTACAGTACTGCAAAAGAGGAAATTGAGGAGGATATCATAAAATGGAAAGATATCCCTTGCTTATGAATCAGAAGAATCAACATTGTAAAAATGGCCATACCCAAAATTGTTATACAGGTTTGCTGCAACCCCAAACAAAATACCATTAGGATAACTCACAGATCTAGAGAAAACATTCCTAAAATTCATTTGGAAACAGAAGAGACCTAGAACAGCAAAGGCAATCCTGGGTAACAAAGGCAAGGCAGCAGACATTATATTCTGGACTTTATATTACACTACAAAGGTGCTGTGATAAATATAGTATAGTACTGGCAAAAAAGAAAGAAAGAAAGAAAGAAAGAGACCTGAGGACCAATGGAACATGTTAGAGAATGCAGAAACAACTGAGACCCACTCAGCCACCTTATCATTGACAAAGAAGCCAAACATATTCACTGGAAGAAAGACAGCCCCTTCAATGAGTGGTGCTGGAAAAACTGTCTTTCCACATGCCAAAGACTAAAACTAGACCCATGTTTATCACCATGCCCTAACCTAAAATTGAAATGGATCAAAGACCTAAATATTAAAACAGAAATACTAAATCTGCTGGAAGAGACAATAAGCAGAGCTCGTGAAGCCATAGGTATAGGCAAAGATTTCATCAATCAAAACCTTGATTACTCAGGAAATAATATAATGAACCAGTAATTGGGATCTTTTCCTATTAAAAAGTTCTTGGGCAACAAAAGAAATCCAGAAGAGTGAAAAGACAACCCACGGAGCGGGAAAAAAGATTAGCTAGTTGTTCTTCAGATAAAGGACTTACATTTAGAACATATAAAGAACTGAAAAAAAAATCAGACCTTTCAAATTCGAAGACCCAGTCCAAAAATGAACAGCTGAGATGAATACACACTTCTTAGACGAGAGAACAAAAAATTGCAAATACATATATGAAAAAATGTTCAACATCACTGGTTATTAGAGAGATGCAAATTAAAACAATGCTGAGATTCAATCTCACTCTAGGAAGAAAGGCTATTATCAAGAAACCAACCAATAACAAATGTTCAAGGGGATGTGGAGAAAAAGAAACCTTTCTCCCACTGTTGGTGGGAGTGTAGACTGGTGCAATCATTGTGGAAATCAGTATGAATATTCCTCAAAAAATTAGGATTAGAGGTTCCATATGACCCAGTTATTCCCTTCTAGGTATCTTCCCAGAAGAATTAAAAACATCACATACCTCAGTGAGATATGTGCACCCATATTTATAGCAGCACAGTATGTGACAGCTAAATTTTGGAAATAATGCAAATGCCCATCAACCAAGAAATGGATGAAAAAACATGGTATTTTTATACAATTGAGTACTACTCAGTCATAAAGAAGGATAAATGGGAACTTTTGTAGGCAAATGAATGCAACTTGAGACCATACTTATAAGTGAAATAAACTAGATGCACATGTACAAACATCATATTGTCTCCCTAGCATGAAAAACGGAAGGAGTAAGTAAGATCCAAAATGTACAAAAGATATTATAAAATGGGAAGAAATTTCAAGATAAGAGAGAAACTGGGATGGGGGAATGGAGAAAATAAGGAAGGGAAAAGCAACTATATATATATATATATACACATACATATATATATATATATATATACATATATATATTTATATATATATACTTTATTTTTTGGTACTGGGGATCGAACTCACAACCTTGCACTTGCCAGACAGGTGCTTGTGTCGCTGAGCTAAATCCCCAGTAATATATATATATTTATATGTATAATACAATAAATATAATATGGTGTATATATATATAGAAAAACAAATACATGTATATAGAGAGAGGGAAAGAGAGAAGATAGTTAAGGCAGTCATACTACTAATTTCTCTTAGCTCATTTAAAGGAAAGCTGTGTGCTAATATTGTTTGGGCACCTACATGCTATATCTTGTACTCTGAGTAACCAATTTAAAGATAACAATATGCAATATATTTACCAGTATTACCCTCCTATTATTTTGTTTTGAAATTTTATTTTTTCTTTTAAAATATAAATAAATAAATAAATAAAATGCAAAATAAAATAAACTTCATTTAAAAAAGCAATTGCAAACATATTTGCCTAATTATGCAAAGAAAGATATTAAGATGAATGCCAAAAGGGAACGAAAAACTAGGATATGTGGACTCTCTATCCTAAAGCACCCAACTCCAGGGCTGTTAATATGGCCTCAGGGACAAATGCTACCAGTTACAAAAAACATTAAAGGGTTAATAAAGCCTGTGAAGCATATCCAAAGAAAGGAGGATCTGAAAGAAGGAAGTCACAGTCCAGTTTTATCAGCAATTACTCTTTCATATTTTAGTATCAAGCTAATTTTATTAAACTATTCTGTAAAGGTTAAGTGGTATGTGCCTTTCCTGGGCTATTTTCATATTTCATGACATAGACTGAGTAATGGGATTATATACAGTCTTTCCAAAGACAGGAAGACATTTATGCCCAGACTCTGGTTTCCTGTGGTGTGATATCAGTCACTTGAATAATGGGGTATTATATGATTTTGTGAATGTATAGACTCAGCCAAATTTTTCTTCAATGTCTAAATATCCTCCAGTTACAAGTCATCAGAAATCCCCTTTAACTATTTATTATTAAAAGAAGAAGCTAGTACTGATCATTTCCATAGCAACACAGAATGATATTTTCAGGTTTCCATAATCAACACTTTCTTTAAATGAAATAATGTATTTAAAACGTATAAAATGCACTGACCTGCAAGGAGAATAATTCTTGAGCAACCAAACTTATGTAGCTAATATATCTTCTCTTTCATTGTATTATAATAATGGGCTTCAAACTCTGAAACTTTGACCAGTCCAAAAGAGAATCCCAACATTTACATTTGTATTTCATCACTGTTATGATTATTTTGAAAATGACAATGAAAAAGAATATGCTGTATTTACTTATTACAATTTATACAACTTCAAAAAATTAAAAGAAAAAACAAAAAAAATTGCACCATCCTTTGCATTTGTAGTTGCTGTGATACTGGTTTTTGTTTTTGTGTCTTAATATAATACATTCCAACATACGCTCTTACCAACTCACTGTGATCATATACAGTAAAAGCTTTTATTTCCTGATGACCAAATCTCTCAACAACTTTTAGACTCTGAACTGGAAATGCCTTTTAATATTAGAGCAGGTTTCAGAACAGGATAGTTTTTAGTTATTGGGAGACTTGGATTTGGGGTTTTCCTTAACACTGAAGTAGTTGTGTTAGGGGAAATTTCCATTTATACATAATCAATGTGACTGGTTTGTGTGTTTTGGACAGAAAGTTAATTCAACAACTCACAATTAAGCATAGAGGTCAATACAGGGACAGTTAAAAATGTAAATATGGAAAACCAAAAAAGGTCAGAAATATGAATGTGGAAATCTGCCTTCTGGGGGCCTGCATGACTGGCATGGACCCCAGGAAGAGAAAGAAATGGGCCTCTTGGGAGCCCGCCCCACCAGGCCTGAGTGCCTCCAACCAGAAGATAACTAAGTCTGCCTTCCGGTGGCCTGCATGACCGGCGTGAACACCAGGAAGAGCAAGAGATGGGCCTCTCGGGAGCCTGCCCTGCCAGGCCTGAGTGCCTCCAACCAGAAGACAACCAACTCTGCCTTCCAGAGGCCTGTGTGACCAGCGTTGACCCCAGGAAGAGAAACATGCACTGCACCCTACCCCCGTACACCTACAGGCGCACGGGCTAAGAATCGAGGACAAAGCTCTGAACCCATCCCCGTAAAGCAACCTGCTTGGTCAGAGGTCTGGCTAAATTGATAGCAACTAAAGTACTTAAAATAACTAAATGCTAGTATTGTTTAGTTTATTTTGCAGGCCTGGGGCTGGCAGCCTGAGCATCTTTTGGAAGATGACAGTACGCAATGTAGCGAAAATGGGGAATTCTCTTCTGTCTTGTCTTTAAGGCCCAATATTGTTCTCATTGTTTTGCTTTATTCTGATTAATTTGGGGGGGTCCTTATTTAATACTCTGTTTTTATTGGTTTTACTGTGGTTTTTTTGGTTTGATTTTGCTATACCTGTTGGAATGGTCAACTATTCTGAAAATAACAGGATACACTATAGTAGTTATTGTGTTCATGGTATCTTTCTTTGAAGTTCGGTACAAGTTCTACTGCTTTGTTTTGATTGACTTTGTTCTCTTATGTTTTGTTGGATTTTGCTATCTTTAAAATAAAAAAAAGAAATATGAATGTGCCAAAAGAAGAAATGTACATTGCATGACCACACAGAGTGTTTTTAATAATGCTGAGAAAGAATTTTCAAGATAAATCCATGTACTGTACAAGACAGAATTCAGATCATAAAGAAAACCAACTCTCACTGGTCAAATCAACATAGCCATTCTCTTTCAGACGATGATCACATATTTATCATAAATATTGTACAAATGAATTGATACGGAGTTCAGTTTATAATAGCAAATTGAAATCTATACTTGAAAAATCTGTATTAAAAAAATCTGGCTATAAATCTGCACAAAGCCCTCATGTAGTGAGAGTAAAATGTTTGCTAGATGTTTTTTCTGTCTTTTTTATTTTAAAGAGAGAAAAAACAACACCCACAGAAAAGAAAAACAAAAGACAAAAGAGACAAACAAACAGCAACAATAAACCCAAAACAATAACAATATAGGCTTTCAAAACAACATGTAGGAATTTAACAATGATTGTTATATTGCATATTGTTATCTTAAAGAGTTAGATTACCAGAAATAGACATGCAAAACTGATCTAATCATACTAACTGTTCTTTCCCAAGAATTAATAGAACTAGTAGTATAATCATCTTAGGTATCTTATGTATATATATATACAAATCTATATATTTTTCCTTTTCCCTGATTTCTTCCCTCCTTTCACCTATCCCAGTTATTTTTCCTTTTGAGCAGTTTCTTGCTCTTAGTAAAGGTTATGTGCTGCCTGAAGAAAATACATATCCCTATTAGTTATAAGCCAGTAAAAGTTCCAGTTTCAGATGAACCTAAGAATAATACGACTCTCTCAAAAAAGATTAGTGGCTTCTCCAGGAAAGCCTTTGCCCCTAATGAAAAACATGAGCAAGCTATTGAAGATCAGCTCTTTCAATATATAAATAATAACTCTGCAGTAGTGAAAGCTAACAAGTCTAAAGCTTGAAACCTCCACTCCTTCAGCAGCCCATATAGAATGATGGGAATTTGTGTGTCTCAAAAGGAAATATGGCAGGAGACTAGGGCATGGCAAACCACCTGTGTAACTGGTCATGATCTGTTGATTAGAAAGGCCTGTTAACTACAGAGACACCAGCATAGAGCAGCAGCTCAGAAGCCCTGTACTGATACCAATCTTCTGGTATGAGATCAAGCAGGTATTTGATGGGATAGCTTGGAGCTGTTGTCCAAAGGGAAATATGAAACACAGGCGGCATTAAGCTTGTGACTGCTGTGAGCCTTTTCATGAGACCACTTTCACTCTGCAAAGTGTACTTCTTTTTCTATTTTAACTGGTCTACATTCACTCTGCAGAACACTTTATTTTGTTGAGAGCTTCTTCTGTTCTTCTTTTCTTCTTCTTTTGCCTTAAACTTTCTCCTTCCTCAACTGTCCTGCCCATTTCCTTAAATGGGACAGTAAAAGCCTGGAAAGAACTAAAAGGTCTATACCATGTCTGTCTCAACTTCTCAGCTCTGCCATTATAGAGAGAAAACCTCCATAGACAGTATATAAATACATTGGGGGTGGCTGTGTTCCAATAATATTTTATTTGTAAGAATCAGCAATACACTACATTTAACCATGGGTCACAGGTTGTTGACCCCACTGTAGAGGATTTCACTCTGGTCCTGTTTCAGCTGCACTTCTTTCCACGAGGTGAGGTTCTGTGGGGCTTGGGGCGCATCTGTCTTGATCTCACCTGCTTCCTCTTCTAAGCAAGATGCAGGTACTCAGGATTCCTGCTCCAATAACCCAAAAAGCCTATGTCTATTTTCAAGGCCTTTTTCCTAGACCATCCTCCTTGATGATGGACCACATGCTGTTGTGCACATATCTAGCCCAAAGAGCATGTGTGTGTGTGTGTGTGTGTGTGTGTGTGTGTGTATGATATAAAACTTGAGATGTCCACAAATATGCACGTGAAGCCCTTGCTCTGTGAGACAGAGATATAGGTGGAACTACAAGGTGGTTTTCCATGGGCTAGGAACCAGTGGCAGTGCTGCAGTATTCTGGCTTGCAATTCTGAAGATCTGAGAATTTTAAACTAAACTTGATGTGGGTCGTTACAAAGTTGCATTTTGTCATGTAGGACATGAGTTATAGTTTGAGAGGGTTAGCTTGTTTTAGTATTTAGCCATATGATAGGCAGAACTCCATTTGTACTTTAACCTCAGACCCCACAAACAGTAGAGATAGGATAGCCAGACTCCACAGTATCAAGGACTATACAAATGAGACTACACTTGGTGAAGCAAGATAATTTATTATTATGCTACAAGGCAAAAACAACTGCAGGAAAACAAACCTAGACCCAATCCAAGGTCTGAGATAAAGTCAGGAAAGAATTTTCAAGGTCTGAGATAAAGTCAGGAAAGGTTTGAAAGAGACATCTAGAGGCCAGCATGCTGAGGGGAATCCCATGGAAGAAATTCTCATAGAGGAAGCATGCAGTAGGCAACAAAATCATTTTGCCCACTCTGTTTTAAGTTAATCCTGGATACAAAAAGATTTCAAAGCCCATTTCAGTAACCTGAGACCTCAATCAAGTCACTGGACCATGGATGCTCAGAGATCAAAGGTTGCCACGCACTAATCTGGACTTTTTAAATGGTTCTGTGCCCCTCTCCATGATAGTATGACCTGTCTTTGTCAGTTTTCTGTCTGTGATAGGCTGCAGACCCCTTTTTCCCTACCCCCTGCTCTAGAACCAATGAATGCATCTTGGTATGGTTGATTGTTACAGCCATCACCTGCACAAAAGGATATACAGTATACTTACAGTCCAGGGCTGGAGCAACAGCAAAGCCACTACCTTCAGAGTAACAGGTAGGCATGGGAAAAAGAGTACATCAATAATGATCAGGGGACCTCCCAACTGTTTGGGCTAGGTAGAATCAACTGTGAATGGAGGAGGGAGCATCAGATAATAACTGAGACTGGATTTCTCATCAGTCAAGTGAGTTGAGAGGATTGTATCAAATTTGTTCTGCAGTAGAAAATTAAAATAAAGTGGGCTGATGTTTATTTAACCAAAAATTATGATGTGTCAGTGTTTATTTCCACTGTATGTGTAAAAGATAGCCTTAGTTCACATTGTGCTTAATAAATGGTAGCCAAAAGTATTGTTCTTGTTATCCAAAGTATTGTAAGAAGTTTACCCAAAGGACAAAATTAGTCTAATAATGAAAAAAAAAATGCCAGAAGATGTAAGGGGACATAAGAAGTCCAAAACTATAAAGATGATCTCCCCATCTCCTGTGTTCTGCACTGCTCCTGGCCCACTCCGGCTTCTTCCTGGCTCTGTTACCTTCATAGGGAGTCAAGGTTTCTCTTGACAGCTTGGACAAGGGGTTAAGGTCCCCGGTGGCAGGATTGGCCAGTGAAGTCATCTAGATCAGTAGTTCAGATCAGAGTTCCTCCAACATTTAAAATCTTTAGAAACTGAACCTTTAGGAATCAGAAAGTGACACACAAAGATTAGAAGAAACTTTAAATGCCCATGACCAAATCCGGTTCAGATAAGGACTCGAGTTTCAAATGCAGAATCAGACTTACTTGTTTTATGGAGTTAGAAACAAAGGTGGCTCAGGGAGACAAAGACAGCCACTCACTATTAACTACCTCTCAGTTTGACTTGCAGAGTCACTGCACTCCAGGTCTGGCTTTCTCAGAGGCCATGAAAACTTTCTGGGCAAGTACCGTGGTGCTGCCACTTAAACATTCATGCCTCCTTCCTACCCTAGGCCTGGAAGGGAAACAAACATGTTGCCCAGGTTTAAGAAGGGATAGGCCCAGAAATGTGGAACCTTCTGGAAAGGTAATTCATGAAAAAGACTAAAGGGTTTTGTCCTGAGAGCAGGCAAAGTAGACAGCTACCCTGTGTTGGCACCGATATGTACTAAATTCCCTCTCTCTTCTCTCCACTCTTCTTTTTTCTTTCTTTCGTTTTTTTTTTTTTTTTTTTTTTTTTTTTTTTTTTTT
>RJWM01049252.1:0-11189 GCA_004363535.1 Dasyprocta punctata
GCATGTGGGCTGAAAATCAAATACTGTACCCCCTACTCCCAGGCAACTGGCTGGTTCAGAGGACAGGCTGAGTAGATTGCAACTAAGGTACATCAGGCCTGGGGCCAGCAGTCTGAACATCTCTTGGGAGCATGACAGTATGCAATATAGCAAATATGGGGGATTTCCGTCTATGTTGTCTTGAAGTCCAATACTGTTCTCACTGTTATGCTCTGTTCTGATTAATTATTTTTGCTTTATTCAATATTCTGTTTTTGTTGGTTTTATTCTGTTTTGTTTTTGGTTTGATTTTGCTATACCTGATGGAATGGACAAGTATTGTGAAGATAACAAGATATACTATGGTAGCTATTGTTGTTTTCCTAGTATTCTGCTTCGAAGTTCCATACCAATTTTGCTGCATTGTTTTGATTGGCTGTGTTCTGTTTTGCTTTGTTGGATTTTACTATGTTTAAAATAAATTTTAAAAAAACATAAAAGACAAAAAAAGGTAAGTCATGTACAGGTAAGTCATGTACAAGTTCCCTATGATAAATCTGATCATTATGTATATCTAAATTATATCAATACACTTCATAAAAATAAAAAAATGCAATTCTTAGTTTTGAAATCCAAGCCCCCTCAGCTATTCTTGGAGATGTAGGTTCTTATTTATTAGGGTTCTTTATGTAAATAAATACATTGTCTTTGCTGCATTTCTCTTATTAGGATCTTTAATTTGTATCCCCAAGCTCAAGTTGCAATGAGGTGAGTGAAGCCATGGAGAACTGAGTTTAATGACTTGAGCAAATTGAGTTAAGCGGCAAAGCCAGAAACAGTGCCTCTAGCCTATCTGAAAAAGCACCAATGTGTGTTGAGCAATTGCCCTTGATAGTCTTAGAAACTTGGAGTTGTCTCCACTGAATCTGTGAATTCCTGGAACCAGGAAAGCTTGCCAATGTTTCCTCACAAGAAAGGTCTAAAACTGAAGGCCAGCGCCCCTGTTCCCAAGCTGTAAGGCAGTGAGCATATTGTGTGCCGGTCAATGAGAATAGGAGACAGAGGCAGTGCAGGGAAGAGGGGTGCACCACTTATCCAGGGCCATCTGTTATTCCCATAATATTCCAGAAACCAGGTAAGAATGAAAATAGGAAGGTTCAGAAACAAAAAGTGGGGTGTGGGCCCTTAGAGGGCAATCAGAAAAGAATTCTGTCATGTACTTTCCTGGTCCTAGAGGTTCTAGAGGTGATAGGCTTACTTCAGTCTTGGGAAGGAGTGGTGGTTAAGTCACGGAGGTGGGGCCCTAGTGAATGGCATTAGTGCTCTTATAAGAGAGACCCAGGAAAACTCCTTCACCCCTTCACCATGTGAGAAGGCCTAGGAGCAAGAAGGCCTAGGAGGAAGGCAGACCCCAGCAGATACTGAACACAGCTGTGGGTGCCTTGACCTTGGATTTCTCAGCATCCAGAACTGTGAGCAATGCATTTCTGTTGTGGATAAGTCGTCCAGGAGCCTGAACAGGCTAAGACAGCTACACTAAGATGACTTTACAAGGTTCTTGGCCTCACGGAGCCCAGAATCCAGGGCTGGGACAAGAAAAAATTGCTATCTATAAAACACCACAGTGAATTCATGGCCAAAATAACAGCCTGGTGGAGTAATCTCAGCTTCAGGGTCCCTAATGCAGCCTCACTTTAGATCAAGTGACTCAGGCAGATTCGGGTGCGCTGCTGGCCCCAGCTGAAAAGTTTGATGAGCTGACTTTCCCAGCGAAGGAGGCTTGCAGTGACATGTGACAGATTCAAGGATTTAAAATATCTACATTCTGTTTTGCTTATTTGGTTTTACAACCATTTTATTAAAGAAGGGACAATCATCACTTCTGGTTCCTGTAACTGATCAGGGCTTTGGTTAATTAGCACAAATAATTGAAAACAGCATGAGTAGGGGTGTTCATAGAAGCAACTAAGATAGCTTCCTTCCTAGTGTTTGCAGGTCCAAGTGTTTCTGTAGCTTTTACTACTCTAGAGCTCAGAAACTAACCACGCAGGTTTTTCCACAGAAAATATCCCTCCACCACCTTCAGTCTCATCTTAGTGAGTGTCAAGATGTCTTGGATTATGAATGACAATGCTCAAGTGTCCTTGCTGGTGAGGGAAAGGGACCCAGCATTATCAGAAACCTTCTGTCTGCCAGCTATATATTTATGCTCATGCTGAATACTATGGTTCAGATATAGTTTGAGTGTATCCCGAGGGTTCATGGGCTGAAATTTAGTTCCCACTAGGAAAAGGGTGGAATCCTATCTAAGCTGTTTGTAGGAGGGGCTTTTGGGAGGTGATTAAGATTAGATAAAGTCCTTGCAGTGGAGTCCCTGTAATTGAATCTTGGTTTTATAAGAAGGAGAGACCAGAGGAGATTCACATGCACCCTCTCTGATTCCCACCATGTGAAGACCTGCCCTGTCTTGGGACTGCCAGCAAGGTCATCACCAGATGCAGCCTTGAATCTCCAGGACCACGAGGCAAGATAAACCTCTTTATAAGGTGACCAAGCCTCAAGTATTTTGTTCAAGTAATGGATAACAGATGAAAACACAGGGGAACTGGGTTATTACCAGTCTACTAGTCCCATTTGACAGAAGAAAAGACTATGGAAGCTAAATAACTTGCCTAAAGTCATGAAGCTAGAATAAGAACCTAGACTGCATTGCCTCCAAGGCCCACACTTTTCCTACTGGACAGTAGCCACTGACAGGTGCACAAGCCCTAAGTAGAATTGAAAGAAGGAAATTAACCAACTGTTAATAGTTCCATGCTTTATATAGACACCCAGACCATAGTGGCCACTAATCTGGTGCCCAAATCAAGGGGGGATTAGCATCACAAGCTGAAAACCTATACTTTTCACTTACTAAAATACATGCTTCTGAATGTGTCTCTTCTAACAAATGATACAATTAAATCATTTAAAAAACCTGTTACACCCCAGGCATTTCTGCCCACTCTTTTATTTTCTTTATTTCATAGACTCACAAAACTGACGGTTATAAGTAGAATTTCAAAGAGCAATTTATTCCTTGTGCTTCATGCCTGAGTCTGGGGAACAGCTAAGCTTATCAAGGCCCCAAAGCATGGTGAGGTTCATTTGGAGGCCTGTGAAGTTTGAGTCTACTTTAGCCCAGTTCACTTAAGCCAGTGATGATGAATCTTTTGGAGACAAGTGCCCAAACTACAACCCAAAATCCACTTACTTATCGCAAAGTGCCGACACTGCAACCAAACCTGAATACAGAGGTTTTAGTTTAGAAGAAACAAGTCATGCATTAACATTTTTTGTCTTAAAAGAAAAACAACATGTATGTCCCTACCACTGCTTTCAGACCTGTGTTCATGTGACTGTAAACCCCAGAGCAGCTTCCGGGACCGATCCAAGCTCCCTGTTGTCTTTGTGGCTTAGAAGGAAGCTAGCAGGGACTGACATGGTTGCATACGATTCCCCCAACCACCAGAGCTCTTCGCGGAGACTATGCAGGGAGGACGGCAAGCTTCAGTCTACCAGCTTGATATGTATATGCTGCTAACTACATAGTCTTTTTCCAAAATTCAATCAAGATGAAACATTTAAAAGCTTTGTATTATGATATTTTCCAATACATACAAAGGTGGAGGGAATTGTGTAGTATTCCCTCATTTCCTAAGTTCAGTCATGATCAACATTTTGCTAATTGTGTTAGTCAGTTTTCTATCACTTTGACAAAATACCTGAGATAAATCACCTTATAAAGAGGAAAGGTTTGCTTTCATTCATGATTTCAGAGTTTTAGTCCAGAGTTGGTTGGTCTGCTGCTTTTGGGTCTGTGATGAGAACAGCACAGTGGCACTGCATGGCAAAGGAAGCTGCTCACCTCATAACAGCCAAGAGGTGGAGAGAGTGAGTGAGGGGCCAGGATCCCAGTATCCCCTTCAGGAGCATGCCCAGGACCTAACTTCCTTCCACCTCTTGCAGGTTCTACCACCTCCCCATTAGCACCACAGGCTGTTGACCAAGCTTTCAATACATGGGCCTTTCGGGGGCACTCCATGTCCAAACTCTAGCACCAACCATGCTTCCCATAGCCCAGGCCAGCCAACCCTTTATTTGCTGGAGTGTTTCTAAACAAATCACAGACAGCACATCACTTTATTCATGAATAAAGGTGCAACTGGGCCTGCCAAGGACTTTATTTTTCCACACAACCATAGTGCCATTACCAGGTCTAATCAAACCAACACTCATTCCTTAACATCAAATAATACGTAGGCCATATTTGAATTCCCAGAAATATCTTCTCATTTGTATGAATCAGGATCTTAACAAGGTGCACTTTGAGTGGGTCTTTTATGTCTCTCTTATTAGTTAACAGTTTCCCCTCCAATATTTTATGCCATTGATTTGTTAAAAGTCCGGTAGATTTTAATCACATTTTTTTTTCTAGAAACAATTGAGGTGGGGTAAAAGTTTTGCATAGCACAAGACTGCCCTCATAAGCAGCACCAACTCTCAAGTGCTTCACAGGGACAGAGACATTGGCACAGATGGTAAGCAATTTGGGAATATGTACCAGACACCTTAAAAATATCGACTTCCTTTTTTTCCTCCTCTTCTTAAAAAGGAATACATCCCCCAAATAATCAGATACATGACTAATTATGCACATGGATGCTTGCCATGTCTTTACTTTTAACAATGAAAATCTTCAGCAACCTTAATGTCAGATAACAGGGAAATGACTACGTAGTAGTAGTAGCCATTTAAACTGGTCCATATATCATGTTCTGAAGTAATCAAATGGATCACCCCTGAAATGCCCTCTCTCTAAACTTCACATTCCATGGGATAATATATCCCCTCTATGTTTGAGCCAGTGCGATGCGAGATTTGCTGTGACTGGCTGCCAAAAGCATTTTAATTGCTGTGATATCTATAGCTACACAGATATATTTTATAAAGTTTATTCCTTCAGCTGACAAATATTTAATGAGAATGCCCCACATGCCAGGCTTGAGTTGTGGTGAAGACACACTTTGGTTCTGCTTTGTTCCACTTAACATTTTCTCCAGTCCTGAGTGTCAATGTCTATGGATAAAGTTCTATGAGCCTCCTAGAGCAATTGCTTAGAGTGAAGTCTAATGCACAAGGGCCAAGTGTTCATAGTCAGCATTTGCTCCTCTGGGAGGCCATCGTTTCCTTTGTTGAGGATAAAGCCATGGGGAGGCAGGATAAGTATTTCTTAGAATAAGGCAGCATTTCGGTATTTATTAAGTTTCACATTGTAATGAGGTGGGGAGTGTAATTAGAAGGTAGTTTCTACTCTCCAGAGGCTTTAAACCTGCCTCAGGAAATGAAATATGAGAAACTACATGCAAGAATGCAATCCGCACAAGATGCTTTGTAGTATCAGGTCCATCCCTTCTCTGAGTCACCTGCAGATGACATAAGACAGAAAACTGCTGTTAAGCTTCACTGAGGATGGAAGATCTGATTAAACACCTTCACTTACAACATAAAAATGGACACAGTGGTGAAAAAGGTAGAAGGAAAGGAAGAATATCCAGCACAGAGGTCCTAAACTGTAGTATGCCTGAAAACTTCCCAAGGGGCTTGTTCAAAACTGGGATTGACAGGTCTCCCCCTGACAGACGGTGATTCGGGAGGTGGAGTGGGTCCAGAAGACCTGCCCATTACACTGCTGCCCACGGCGAAGCTGAGACCGAGACAGATCCCACTCTGGGGAACACCTGCTAGCGGAGCAGAAGTGCTGGAGTGAGTTGGGTTGGTCTGGGGAAGGCAACACAAGTCATTCTGCCTGGGGAACAGACTAAATTAGGAATCTCCAGCATTCCTACCAACACCCCATAAAACATACGCTACTCCTGGAGACAAGGTAATCTTTCTTTTTGAATATTAATATAGCATACAGGAGACATTTTAGAGGGTGCATGATGTCAAAATGAGCTAGAAGTTTTGAGTTAACTATGGGGCCTCATGCAGACATGATGGGAGCTGTTCACTTCTTCCTTTGGATTAAAATGATTATGCAACACAGGAAATGAACAGATGTAGTACTTCCCAGCTGTTTTCTGTTATAACAAAATACCTTAGGTTGGGTGCTTTATAAAGTTAAGAGGTATATTTAGCTCACAGCTTTGGATTTTGCGGGGGTGTGGTAGCTACTGGAGATTGAACCCAGGGTCTTCACGCTGAACGACATTCCCAGTACGCTTCCACCCTTTAAAACTATACATATATGTACAAAGTCCACAAAAAATGTATATACACTTCAGGAAAAAAATAGTAGTATGATAGTTTTTCAACAAATGGTGTTTCCCTCCTGTGGGGGACCCTAGAGGGTGCTGTGTATTGCAGAAAACCCATTACACTGCCGACCCTTCGAAAGAATTAAAAATGCATGTACAGCAATCTCAGTGACCAAGGTTACCCAAGCAATAGCTCACCGTATTAGTAGATGTCTGGCTGCCACTTTGAACACCTCTTATAATTGTATAGGCCAAAGGTAACCTGTACTAATCTCATGATTATGAGATAAATTTTGTATTAAATAGTATTAAAATATTTATACAAGATTGTCTTTTCCTGAAGTGTATATACACTTTCAGGTAGTCTCTAATATATAAATATATATATGTAAGATATGCGTGTATACCTATATATGTAAGATATATAAAATAGTATATATTTTAAATTTTGAGACATGGTCTCACTAAGTTGTCAAGGCTGGCCTTGAACCTGTGATCCTCCTGCCTCAGTCTCACAAGCAGCTGGGATTACAGGTATGCATCACCATACCCAGCTAGTTCACATGGCACCAGCTCCGGGAGGGTGCATCACGGCAGATGGCATCATAATGGAGCAAGGAGGAGAGGGAAATACCTCATGGTGAGAGAGGAGCACAGTGACCAGTCTTGCTCTCTTTATGGTTACCCTCTCATGAGAATTGACCAGGGCCTCATGAGAGTCATGTTCATCCCAATTACCTAAGCTCCTCCCATCAGGCCCCGCCTCTTAAAGTTTCTACACAACCTCTTGATACTGCCACACTGGAGACCAAGCTTCCAGTATATGCACTCTCAAGGGTACACTCAACAGTATCCAAACCATTGTACCAGCCAACCCATGTGCCACAATGGGGACCAGGTAGGAGCAGTTCACTTTTGTAAAGCAAGGTTTTGGGTTATTGGGGAGGAAAAGTGGAAAAGAAGGAAGAGGAGGAAGAGGAGGGCGATAGGAGAGTGCAGCCAAGGAACAGAGGCTGAAGCTGGCTTCCAAATCGGGCATATATTGAGCACTGCCCACTCTGCACACAACTGTGGTGAATGAATAGTCCAGACCTTGTGTTCTAGGCCACTATTTTTGAATGTGCTCTCAAAACCACTGGTATCTAACAGCTGAGGAGGTTGTTTAACAAATGCAGATTCTTGAGGCTTCTCTCCTGGATCCCACCTCTGGGGCTGCGCCTAGTTCCACACAGGGCATCAGTGTTTCCTGTATGGCTGGAGAACCACCATTCTAGAATTTCCCATGCAAGATACAATTGCTCCATGATTAAAAACAAATAAACAAACCCCAAAAATCACAAACCAGCAAAAGACTAGCAATTAAATAATTTAATAGTCATTTTGCTTTCAGGAAGTTGATTATTGCACTCTATTTCTACATGTTCTAGTGATAAGAAAAGCAATAAAAATAGAGTTATTTCAGGAATGTTCTCTTTGTCCTATGGCTTATTGGTCCATGAATGCTGTTCAAGGATCACAGCTCCCTGGGTCCTTGAACAAGGCTGTTTTTTTATTTTTTTATTTTTTTGGGGGGGTACTGGGAATTGAACCCAGGGCCTTGGACTTGCCAGGCAGGTGCTGTGCCCCTGAGCTACATCCACAGCACAAGGCTGTTTTTTTCTTTTACTGTTCAGCCCAGCTCATGAGCTCAAGACAAAAGAGCATGAAGAGGAGGACAGCAGCTTTGATGGCAGTGCTCAGGGACAGCAATTTGTCCGACCCACTGTGCTAAGTGCTGTACACAATCCTCATGCCAGCCCTGTTGGGTGGAAGCTGTTTTTCTCCCTTTTACACTTGAGACATCAGGCATGCATGGAATTACAGAGCCTGCTCGGTGTCACACAGCTAGCTAGCTGGGGGCCAGGGTTCTAGTCTAGACCTGTAAAAACCTAAATGCACCACAGCTACAACTTGTTTGGGTTGTTCCTTTGGTAAAATGAAGGTATGGTGGCCCAAGTGAGTTCTAAGGACCTTCAAATGCCAATAGGGTGTGACTTGGGCATGACTCTGAGCTCATTCTGTTTACTGAATCATCCCAGGATTCCAGGAGGCCTCACCTTAGCCACAGTGTTTCTTCCCTAGGCTGGGCAAGCAGATCTGCAGGCTACCTGAAGAAGGTTCTATCTGCCACACTTCTCAACTACAGACGATGTCACAGGTGAATTCAGAGCTTCCCAAGGTACCATACGCCAGAGGGAAATGGCACTTCTACAGCACACTTAACATCTTGCTTTGCAGTAGTTACTGCTATGGATGAGGAAGTTATCGGTGCTCCCTCAAGTTAAGGGATATTTTGGGAATCTGGTATTCTTAGGACTAGGGGTTCTTACTTCATTGTATTAACAGTAAGGCATCTTTGACAAAAGCTTATGAAATCTTTTAATAGATAGAACTATTTTCCAGGTAACTTCTGAACTGAAGGATGCTTTTAGATTCTTCAGCAAGATGTAGTTTACAAGTAAAAAAATAAATTACTGCTATTCTAACTATAAAAACTGCCAAAAGGGATGTGACAAGTAATGATTCTTTAAACCATTTACATTACCAGAAATCGCAGTCATTTTAGTACTAAGAAGTCACAGAAATTGGTCTCATGGGAAGCAGGACGCATCAGCTCCTAAAGAGGAATTTCTAAAAATTTATTTCCTTGCATTTTATGCTTTGTCAAGCCCTTTTCCCTCTCATGAAGGCTTGCTAGTATGATGGTTGGAATTAGTGCTAGAAGCAATAAATGCTGTCATTATGTCTGATTCTAACTTCATTTAAAGAGTAGGAAAAACCACATGATTTACTTATCTGAAGGAGTTGTCCCAATTGCAGTGCTTCTTGATTTTTAAATCATGAAACTTCTTAAAAGCAGGTAGATATAATTATGTTCTCTCCTGAACTAAATTGTCTTCCCCCAGACTAGGAAGAAATGGTTCAATTAAGTTGAATGTTACCATAATGCAGGGCACATGACTAAGGAAAGTTGCCTTTTCTTTAACAAGAGTGAGAAGTTTTGGCTTGAAGACATTTTGAAGGATTATAAGGAAAGAAAACATCTCTGTTTTGATGGGCTTCTGGATAAAGGCTTCCTGACTCTTTCAGTTTCCTGCCGGAGGGGACAGTTAGGGGAGGCTGTCACGGGTGATGGTCAGGACCCAGAACAGACGAAGCCAAGATGTTCTGCTTAACCTAGAGGTTTCGTCTCCCCATCCACCCAGCACCACCCCTCTCCCCATAGCCACCTCTTAAAGCCCTTTTGTGTGGGGCCCTAGTGATTTCAGAAATTCACTTTGAAAGCCAAAGACCTACAGAACATTACAACTCTCTCCCCTTTCACGGTTTGATTTACATGCGGGATTTTATAACACTCATGAAGTGTAGCGGAAGAGGTTTGGGGATGGGGGAGATGGGAGGGAGGGTAAAAGAAGGAGAAGTAAAAAGAATCAAGATGTCATATATATCTCAATACCCCGAGATGAACATATTCATCATGTCTCACAAACATGTATTAATAATTTTTTTTTAAGAAAAAAGCATGACGTGTAGCCCATGGCTATGAAATGACAGCTGTCAGGCGTGACTTGGGCATGACTCTACCAACTTCCAACCTATTTTTCAGCAACCACATTGTTCTCAGCAAAACCCACAGCCCCAGCACAAGTGCTGCCCTCAGCAAACACAGGACAGGATGTCGTAAAGAAGAGATAAGGCAGAGCATGGAATCTTCCCGGCGCCAGGACATCTGATAGCACCCATACGTTTCCATCCGATGCTCTGAGAACTTTGACCACTGGGTTTGCTCAGACCTCCCCATGTGAGGTCCTTTGATTGATGCCCCCCTTACGGCATGCCTTGCCTGATCTTCTCACTTGACCCCCTCTCCTTTACCAAGCTCTATAAAAAAAACCATGCTTTTCTTTGTTTCTCCCTTCCCCCGACAGTCTTTTTGTCCTCTACCTGCCTGCACCAGCTATATGAAACCTTATCCCCCATTGCCTTCACAGAAGCCTGTTGGGTGGTCTCTGACTCACGTCGTTTTTACAAGAGTACCATTAAAACTTGAAATAAATATTTACAAAATCATCACATTATTTTCTTCCACAGTCTGCACCTCTGCTCCATAAACTCATGAAATTTCTTGTATTACTATTGTAGCATTGAGTCCACTACATTTTCTAGAGTTTTCTAGAAACATGGCAAACATCTTCACATTTGCTCTGAAAGAAACTCTAGGGAACCAAAGTTTTTAAAAGAAATTTGTTTTTCTTTCCCCCTTTCCTTTCTTTCCTAATTTGTTATCTTTCTTTTTCCTTTCTTCTTCCCCTTCTTTCTCTTCTCTCCTTCCTCCTCCTCTTTCTTATTCTTCTTCCTTCTTTTCTTCCTCCCTCCTTGCCTTGTACCCTTCTATTTCTTTAAGAGTCTTTAGCAATACACAACTCAAATCTCATTTTAGAGGCATCTTCTGGGTTGGTATCTCAATGAATCATTGCTCTCTAATAAACTATTTTTTGAGGGAATACTTTTGAGGCTTTGTCTTAAAAACATTTAATTTTGATATTATTAGTTTCAGAAGCAATTATAGCTTTCCTTTGCCCAAAGCCAGTAGAGAACCCATTGTAAAAATTATTGTAAGGTTTATGGCACAAATGGGATCAGTATAATAACCTAACTGCCAGAAGAAGAGTTTGAAAAGACTGTAACACCATGGTGCTTTAGCCAGTCCCGGGGAAAGAAAGGGCTGATTCATTAGGATTTATTTTTCCTCTGAGGGAACAAACAATGACCTCAGACAGTTCTGTGAACTTGAAGCTGGGAACCCAAATGCCAGGGGCTTCAATAAGTTACTGTACTTTAAAAAGTAGAAATGTGAAGTTAGATTCAACT
>RJWM01049253.1:0-11172 GCA_004363535.1 Dasyprocta punctata
TAATCTGTCAAATAATATAGGTTGTAGCCTAAGAATTGACGGATTAAAAAAAAACAGCTATTTCTAGCTTTTGGTGTCTTCCACAGTTGCTCTTACATAGCACTGGAGCTCTAGGATTAAAGTATAATCAGTATTGTCAGGAGATGACCCTCACAGTATGTTTTCAGAATTAAACCGTCTTTGTCAACAGTGGCAGTCAGCTGAAGGTCATGTGAGGTAAACCAAGTTATCTCTGACCCTAGATCTGTGTCTCCTAGCAAAATGCCAAGGACGTGCCCGAGGCCAGCATTATGAATAGTGTGACAGCAGCCAGGCAACGCCCCCCTGCCCTACAGAGATCTCTGCAGCAAAAAGCTGGCATTAAAACTCTGGGGCTCAAGGAGAAATGCTGGCAATTCACACAGAAAATTTGACAGCCAAAAAGCACTCCTCCTGCAAAAGTGCATTTTGTTTTTCTCATTGGCTTTTTGGTCTGTCTGTCCCTCTTTTTACTCAGGAATAATTTGGCAACTATGTATTTGAAAACCTGTCTTGTGTCCCACTATGGAAAGAACCAGACAGAGAAGAGCTCACCATTTAGCACACACAGTAGGTTAACACTGATTCCAAACCACTATGAACCATCTAGGGACGGACTTTTTTTTTTTCCTTCTATGAACTTTTGATTCTGTTTTTTTTTTTTTTTTTTTTTTTTTTGCAGCACCGGGGATTGAACTCACAACCTCTCGCTGGCCAGACAGGCGCTTAAGTCACTGAGCCAAACTCCCGGCCCTGGTTTTTTGAGGCAGGGTCACACTATGTAGCTCAGGCTGGCTTTGTGCTCCTGTTGTAGCCCAAGCCAGCCTTGAACTCACAATGCTCCTCCTACCTCAGCCTCCCGAGTGCTGGGATTAAAGGTGTGTGCCACCACGCCCAACTGATTTATCTTTTTTGTTGTTGTTGTTACCTAGGTGAGCAGTTTCAATTTTATTGACGTCTAGGTTTCTTTCATAAGTTACATTGAAAGTCACCAAGTGCAAGGTCTGATTCAAAAAAACAAGAATGAGAGAAAGAAAGAAAGAAAGTCGCACTTCTAAGTTTGATATATTGTATACAGATGGTGTAGAATGCATATGAAGAGATACAACATAGTCGATGCTCAAAAAGGTATACTGGAGCCAGATGTGGCAGCACATACCTGTAATCGCAGTACTTGGGAGGCTGAGGCAGGAGGATCACTGTGAGTTTGAGGCCAGCCTGGGCTGCAGAGTGAGTTGAAAGCCAGCCTGAATTGCATACTGAGACCCTGTCTCAAAATGACCAATAAAAAATAAACTGGAATACAAAATCATCATAAATATATATAAAATTCCTGTGACAATAAAGGGAACCATCTGGTTTTTCTGGGACACTTTCAAAAGTGATTCAAGGCATAAAACACACCCTGATGTGAACACCTGCTTTCTAGATTTTGTGCTTGTGATACAGCCCATCGGAGATCAAACTTCATGACTGTGATGAAGTTAAAGCCATTGAATAATATTCTGCTTCTTAGGTGAAAAAACACAGACCTATAAACATCATGCAGGTAATTCCTCCAAAATATGGGGAATACAAATACCTGCACTTTATTTAAAAAATAAAAACAAACAGCTAAAAGCACTCCTCTCTCAGTGCCCTCTCTAGAAAAATTGTTTGATCAAAATGTGAAAAGAATTTGCCATGCAAACAGAAATCCACATTAACCTATGGGAGCGGAAGCATGGTAGAAATTCCCTTTACCCTGGGAAGCGTGAGCTTTTAACAAGAGAGGACTCAGAAGCTGGGTGTGGTGATGCATGCCTGTAATCCCAGCACCTGGGAAGTTGAGGCAGGAGGATTATTGTAAATTCGAGACAAACCTGGGTTACAGAGTGAGCTCAAGGGTGGCCTGAACTGCAAAACAAGACCCTGTCTCAAAAAGACAAAAAAAAAAAAAAGGGAGAAGTAACACTAGTTACGTCAAAGTTCTTTATCTACCGCTGGGTGGGTGGCCACATCCAACCTGGGGGACATAAGTGCCCACTGGACCTTGCCTTCTGGGAAGCCACAGTGGAGGGCAGTGGCTCCTGGCTGGAGTCGGAAGCCAGCACTGCTCCCCCAGCAGCTGGACGTGTGCCATCCCTAGCGTGCTCCACACTGCTCTCAGTCCTGTGTGGAAAGAAAGCCACGCTTTGTCACACTGCTACACGATTCCCAACCTCACGCTTAACGCAATAGTCCACTTCCTCATTTTTGCTCATATGTGAAATAGGGAAAATGAATCCCACACACGCCCTGCTCCTTTGGATTTATAACAGATGTGACAGTGCTTCAATGCTTTAAAAGAAAAAAATTTAAACCGGGCGTGGTGGTGCACGCCTTTAATCCCAGCACTCGGGAGGCTGAGGTAGGAGGAGCGTTGTGAGTTCGACGCCAGCTTGGGCTACAACACGAGCGCAAGGCTGGCCTGAGCTACACAGTGTGACCCTGTCTCAAAAAACTAGGGCCGGGAGTTTGGCTTAGTGGCTTAAGTGCCTTCCTGGCAGGCGCGAGGTTGTGAGTCTGATCCCTGGTGCCGCAAATAAATAAATAAATAAATAAATAAATTTAAACCCCTATGAAGTTTGGTTTTGCTTTTGAGATTGGGTCTTCAATGCATAGACCAACCTGACTTTCAACTCACTATGGCCAAAATGACCACACACTTGCGATCTTCCTGTCTCAGGTTCCTGAGGCATTTCGTTTTTGCACTGTTTAAACCAATTTGATTTTAGCCAAAACCCTGAAATCGTATTTCCTTTTTCTTTTCGAAATTATATATATATATATATATATATATATATATATATTTTGTCTTTGAGACAGGGTTTTATTATGCAGTTCAGACTGGCCTTGAACTTGTGATCCTCCTGCCTCAGCCTCACAAGTGCTGGGATTACAGGCATGCGCCACCACACCCAGCCTGAAGTTATATTTATAATTCATATCTAGTCAGATTTTTTGGGAGAGGAGGGGTGTTGTGATCCTGACTCCCATCTCCAGTGAGCTTGAGGGAAAAAATGTTGGTTCCTCATCTCTCTGACCTATAACCTATAACTTCTCTAACTGACAGTGAAACTAACACAGGTGCAGAGCACCTAGGGAGTGGAGAACACCTTGGGATGATGAGTATTTGCGAACTAATTATAATAGACCCCAGCAAGCAGTGCAATCCCTGACATATGGTAATGAGCATGTACCCCGAGTCTTCCAACCATTTGACTGAGACCATAGGGGTGATCTGGCCCAGACTGCTAGTCTACAGTTGAGGTCCTCTGATCTTTCTGGTCTTTTTGTTTGTTGACGCCAGGTTTTACTATGTTGCCCAGGCTGTTCTCAGTCTTAACCCTCCTGCTTCAACCTCTGGCCCAGCTGGGATTGCAGGCAGGCCCCCCGCACACCTGGTGACCTGGCAGCTGAATTCCGAAGGGGGGCTAAACACAGCCACCTTTATTCATATATGCTTACTCGGAAAAACACCAAATGCCTGCTGGGGTAGCTTGGAGATTTCCTGTTTACCGTATAGCGGTATAGTGGTAAACAACACAGTGCGCCCATTGGTTGATCAAAATGCACATACTCCCTCTGACTCTGGGAACCAAGGCAAAATTCAGTCCTGAGTCCCCCGCGAATGAAGCAAAGTGGAAGCGGATGGGGCTGGATCTGTCCATCTGTCCCACCTGCTGGCTGCTCACAAACACTGTGCTGCTCCCAGGGTGTTATGGTTTATACATTGTGTCAACTTGAGAAGTCTAGAAGCTTAATTAAGTAACTCAGCAGCTCTACATCCTGGGGTGTAGAGCACCAACAGTTGACTGTTCACTGTGTCAATTTGAGAAAGTCAGAAGTTTAACTGGGAGACTCAGCAGGGAGCTAGGGGTCTTACTTTGTAAACATCCTCATCCTGTGCAAAGCAGGGCAAGGAGATTTGTGAATGCTACACCCACCCTGCCGGGGGGGGCGGCCCTGTGTACAATGTAAGGGAGGAGAAGAGGTTTGCTCTGGCCCCTTTTACTCTGGCTGCTTTTGCTCGGCTGCTCCCTTGAAGTGTTGCCCCAGTGCCATGCCACTCTTGCCTTGGAACCAGCTAACTATGGGCTGAACTCTCCAAAAAACTGTAAGCTAAATAAACCTTTCCTTCCCTAATTTTGAGTGTCAGGTGTTTTGTCTCAGCAAGGAGGGAAAAGTAACCAAGACACAGAGACAGTGACTCGCACTGCTGGAAGCTGTGTGCTTCCCTGGAGGTAGTCAGCTGTAGCCAGCAGTTATCTCCTTGCTCCTATTTTCCAGATACCAATTTTTTTTTGCATTGGAAATCGAACTCAGGACTTTGCACTCAACAGGCAGGCGCTTGTGCCATTGAACTATATCCCTGACCCAGATACCAACTTCTTGGTGAGGGGTCTGTGGCTTCCAAGTTAAACGACCCCTCTTTTGATCACTTATTAAATACAGCTAATATGATCATCACCCTTGTTAAAAGTTTAGTCACTATGGACAGTTAACTAGTCTGTTTTTTTCTTTTTTACTTTTGCAGCAGTGGGTTTGCTTTTGATTTTTTTTTTTCCAGCACCAGGGATTGAACTCACAGCCTTATGCTTGCCAGACAGGCACTTAAGCCACTGAGCCAAACTCCCAGCCCTAGTGTTTTTGAGGCAGGGTCATACTATGTAGCTCAGGTCGGCCTTACGCTCGCCTTGTAGCCCAAGCCAGCCTTGAACTCACAACACTCCACCTACCTCAGCCTCCCAAGTGCTGGGATTAAAGGCGTGCACCACCACGCCTGACTTGCTTTTGATTTTTTGAGAAAAGGTCTCACTATGCTATGTAGCCCAGGCTGGTTTTGAACTTGTGATTCTCCTGCCTGAGCCTCCTGAGGGCTGAGATGACAGGGATATGCTACAACATCCAGCATTCTTTTCTTTTTTAATGTACTGGGGATTGAACCCAGAACCTTGTGCATTCTAAGCAAACACTTATGCTGAGCAACAAGCCAGCCCTTAACTACTCTTTCTGAGTATCAGAGAGACATACAACCTCTAGATTATACTCTTAAGGCTGATATTATTAGAATTGGGTCCAGGACTGTGACATTGTAACTTTTTCTTATTTTTCTTCTCCTTCTTCTTCTGCCTCTTCCTCTGCCTCTGCCTCTTTTTCTTCCTCCTCTTCTTCTTTGTCTTTTTAAAACAGGGTCTCACGATGCAGTTTGGGTTGGACTTTAGTTCACTTTGTAGCCCAGGCTGGTATCAAACTTGCAGTGCTCCTCCTGCCTCAGCCTCCCAAGTGCTGGGATCACAGGCACATGCCACCATGGCCGGTTCAGGACTGTAACTTCTGAGAAATGTTCACATAGCAAATGAACAGTGAATCATGTATCTGTTACATGCCAAGAGAATTTGGGAATAGAAATAGTATGTTTGTGTCTTTTTGGCCTGTCTCCCCCCCCCCCGCCCCCAGCTGAGGGTCTCACTCTGTAGTTCAGGCTGACCTTGAACTCACTAGGTAGCCCAGGCTGTCCTGGGATTACAAGCAAGTGCCACCAGGCCCAGTTCTTCCTTTCCTTCCTTTGTTTCTTGACCATCTGTAAATCTTGGACATTCCCCCATCAGCTGGTGTTGTCATTTGCTAGAGGAAATACCTGTCACTTCTCTCGGTGTCAGAGTGACAATCAAAGGAGTTATGTGAAAGGTGTGGTAGGAACTGTCAAGTGCCCTGGGTGTGGTGGTGCACGCCAGTAATTCCAGCACTGCAGAGGCTGAGGCAGGAAGAGGCCTTGAGTTTGAGGCCAGCCTGGGCTACATACTGAGATCAAGGCCAGCCTGCACAGTGAGATCCTGTCTCAAAAAGCAAAGCAAAACAAAGCTGTCAGGTGGCAAACACGCATGAAGGATTGTTATAATAGTAAACCATCCCTTCCAAAGAATAATCATTCCGAAAATGCAATATTCATGAGTTATTGGTTTCTAAATTAAAACCATAACAAATTCTTGTAGCCCCAAGGAGACAAGAAATTGAAATCTGGGGAAAGAAGCTAATAATTTGGCCTTTGTGGTCGATACTTCCACAGAGGACTTGAGGGCATTTCGGGTGTCTGCACTGCAGGTCCCGAGCGGGTCTCCTGTCCAGCAGTCCAGCCGCCGCCGGGGTTTCTCACCGTGGTGGGCGGCTGAGCTTGGCCCCTCGCCTCCCCCGGGAAAGCCGGGGCTTGTGAGATAAAGCCTGGAGGACATTGGAATGATACACCTGCTCTCCAGTCCTGCGGGACTCCCAGGGCTCTCCCGGCCAGAGCCTGCGGCAGGAGACCAGAGCGTGCGGCAGGAGACAGCGCCTTCGGACTCGGATCCCGCGGACCCGCGGGAGAGCAGCGGGGCGGGGGCTGGGACTAGGGCTGGGGCGGGGCGGGCTGGGCCGGCGGTGTGCGCCTCGCGCGCTCCCAGCCGCGGTCCGGACGATGTCGCTGCGCAGAGCGGTCGCCAAGACCCTGGCGCTGCCCCTGCGGGCGCCCCCGGGCCCCGCGCCGCGCGGCAGGGAAGGTGAGTGCGCCTGGGGCGGGTGGGGCCCGGGAGGACACCCCAGCGTTCTGGGGGAGCCTCTGAATCCAGACCAGGCTGTCCGTGCGAATCCCAATCTCTTCGCCCGCTCAGTGGGGACCGAAACGGATGTGAGTTTTCCTGAGTTAATTTGTGATTAAGAATTTTGAGGGCCGGGCTTGGTGGCGCACGTTTGTCATCCCAGCATTCTGGGACGCTGAGGCAGGAGGATCGCAAGTTCGAGCCCAGGCTGGGCAATTTAGCAAGACCCTGTCTGAAAATTGAAAATGAAAAAAGGGTTGGGGTGCGACTCCCTGCGCAGGCCGTGGCTCAATCCCCAATACTAATTTAAAAAAGAAAAGAAACGCACGTAGAAAGCGCCTGCCTCGCATCCTTGCAGCTCCCGGGCTGCGTCTGTCCGGGGTTGAGGTCCCGCGCGATGCCGGCTCCGCGGGTGTGGACAAGGGGAGCGCCCCGCGAGGGCCGAGGGTCTCGGGGCGCAGCGGAGGGGGTGCTCCTGGCCAGTGCTCTCTTTTTCTCTTTAGGCTTCTCTTCTTTTCCTTGCTTCCTTTTTTTCACCTTTCCTTCTCTTCTTCTTTTTCTTTCTTGCTTTCGTTCATCTTTCTTTCCTCCCTTCCCTTTCTATTTTCTTTCTTCTTTTCTTTCCTCTCCTTCCCTCCTTTCCCTCCGCTTTGCTGACCGCGTAGACTGCACCCGTGCACCCCGCTGCGGTTCCTCCCCGGGCCGGGCCCCCTGCACGCACTGCTGTGTTTGTTGGTTTTGACTGCACAAGTTTCACATACTTCTCTCCCCAAGTTGGAGTAAAATAGATGTAGTTTTAAAATTCTGAATAAGCAGTTAGCTATACCGGTTGTAAGAGTATGGATCCTTCTCTAATTCACATCGAATTACTATTTTTGCAGCACTGATTTGTGTATTTTAAGAACTGCCGTTGAGTGGAAACTTAAATTCGCCTTCATTTGTGAGCATTAATTTATTTTGCATTAATACTTATTCTTGGAAAAATAATTTTTTTTTTTTTTGCAAGAAGTCTGACTCATCAAATTTTGTTCTACCTTTTTTTTGCTTTTAAGAATGTAACTTCTGTCAGGCGTTTTGGTGCGTGCTTGTGATCTCAGCACTCGGAAGGCTGAGTGAGGCAGGAGGATCACTGTGAGTTTGAGGCCAACCTGGGCTCCATAAGCAAGTTCAAGGCCAGCTTGACCTGCATACTGAAAACCTGTCTCAAAAAAAAAAATTACAGAGCGTAACTTACTCGTGAATAAATCCTTTGAGTTTATAATAGTTCAGTGGGAAAAGTCCAGAAAGGCCAAACAGAAACTACAAGTCAGCTGTAAACTCACTGCTCAGTGGACACTGCTCTCGTTGCTGTTTCCCCTTTGGTGCCGTAGCGTGTTTAGCTTTCGACTTTCCTTTCTCCTTTGTGCACTGCTTCCGGGGCCCCCACACAGAGACTTTACTGTGTTCCTCAATATGTTGTACATATTTTCTCATATGAGTGAATATTCTTCCACAAAACTCTGATGTCTGTTTCACGGTGTATAAAATTTAGGTAAATAATTCAGCTTTATTAAATATTCCCATTTCATTGCTTTTTTTTTTTTTTTTTTTGCGGCACTGGGGATTGAACTCACAACCTTGCGCTTGCAGGGCAGGCGCTTAAGCCGCTGAACCAAACTCCCCAGCCCTGGTTTTTTGAGGCAGGGTCGCACTATGTAGCCCAGGCCAGCCTCGAACTCACAACGCTCCACCTACCTCAGCCTCCTGAGTGCTGGGATTAAAGGATTCACTGCTATTTTAAATAACACGGACTAAAATTACATTTAAATCTACTTCAACCCCTGCTAATTTTCTTTATTTATGTTTGTAAAAAAGATCTTTTTGAGGGGCTGGGGATATAGCTCAGTGGCACAAGTCCCTGCCTGGTAAGCGCGAGGTCACGACTTTGATTCTTGGTACCAAAAAAATAAATAAATAAAAAGAAACAGGTCGAGTCTTGTTCTGTTGGCCAGGTCAGCTGGGCTCAAGCCGTCCTCCTACCTCAGGTTTGCAAGCTGTTGGCCTCTAAGGCACTCGCTTAACTCCCAGGTGGACTTTTAGGCCCACAAAAGCCTCACAAGTCAAATCCTTATTGTAACTTCTTGGGACACATTTGTAGGGATCTTTCCCCCAAGAGATGGCAATTTTAGGGCGGGATATAGCTCAGCAGCACGGTGCTTGCCTGGCACACCTGAGGTTGTGAATTGGATCCCTGGTACCAAAAAAAACAAAAAACAAAAAAAAGAAGGCGATGTCAGTTTACCATCAGGCTGAGAACACAGAAAGTCCTTGTGATTCTGCTGCTGGGAAACCTTCGCTAGGCCCCATGTACACCACCTCGCTGCCCCCTGGGCCACACTCCTCTCTCCAGCGCCAGGGCCATGGGTCTTTTCCTCTTTAACAGCTACCTTGAATCAATCAGCTGAGTCTCCTGGGCATTTTCATCTGTATTGCAGCTGCTGCTCTGTGCATATGTCCTGCCTGGACTGTAGACTGTAAGTGCCTCAAGGCTGGAGAGGGTCTCTGTGTCGCTCACAGGTGCTCCCTCAATGCTTCTGCACACAGTAGGTGCGCTCCAGTATTTCTTACATGAATCCATAAACATCCTATTTCTTTATGAGTTAGGGGGATTGGTGCTTTTTTTTTTTTTAATTTGGTGCTTTTTGTTGTTGATGCTGTTTGTTTTGAGACAAGGTCTTGTTACCTAGGTCAGGCTGACCTACCTTAAAGTCATATAGCCCAGACTGGCCTCAAGCTCACAGAGATCCTCCTGCCTCAGTCTCATGAGTGCTGGGTTACAGGCATGTATCACCACATCCAGCTAGTTAGTCTTTCTCTCTTTCTTTCTTTCTTTCATTCATTCGTGTTTTGAGACATCATCTCACAATGTAGTTCAGGCTGGCCTTGAACCCACAACCATCCTCTTGCCTCAGGCTCCTGAGTATTGGGGGTCACAGGAATGCACCATTTACGCCTACCAGTTTTCTTTTTTTTCTTTTTTTCTTTTTTTTTTTTTGTGGCACCGGGGATTGAACTCACAGCCTCGCGCCTGCCAGACAGGCCCTTAAGCTGCTGAGCCAAACTCCTGTCCTTGGTTTTTTGAAGCAGGGTCGCACTATGCAGCTCAGGCCGGCTTTGCGCTCGCGTTGTAGCCCAGGCCGGCCTTGAACTCACAACGCTCCGCCTACCTCAGCCTCCTGAGTGCTGGGATTAAAGGCGTGCGCCACCACGCCCGGCTCCAGTTTTCATTTTTAAAATGAAGAATTTGTGTTTGTTTGAGGGGGGAGTTGTGGTACTGGGGATTGAACTCGGGCCTTGTACATGCTAGGTAAGTGCCCTACCACTGAGCTACATCCACAGCTTTGAGCTATATGAAGTTTAAGTTCCTTCTATCTTTCAGTCTATCATAAGTTTCAGTCTATCATAAGTTTCAATTCCAGGGCACCATAGTATATACCAGAAACTGAGTGCTCAGACTACAACCCAAAGCTCACTTCTGTATAGCAAAATGCCATCACTGCAATTAGACCTGAATACTGAGGTTTTAGTTTAGAAAAAGCAAGTCACACACTTAGCTTGTGTGCTGACAGAGAGAGCCTTGAGAGCCTGCTACACCACGCGTGCCATAGGGTTGCCCCCACTGGTCTACACAAATTACAGCACCGTAGCTTTCTTTCCCCCTTTGGCAGTGGAATCCAGGGGCTTGTACATGCTACAAAAGTACTGCACCAGCAGCTACATCCTCAACTACTTTCTTTCCCTTTCTTTCTTTTCTTGTTGCCTCGCTAGGGATTGAACCCAGGCCGTCACACTTGCATTCTATTATAAACTTCATTCCTAACCCTTTTTATTCGGGGTTTTTTTTTTTTTTTTTTTTTTTTTTTTTTTTTTTTTTTTTTTTTTTTTTTTTTTTTTTGCAGCACCAGGGATTGAACTCACAACCTCACACCTGTCAGTCAGGCACTTAAGTCACTGAGCCAAACTCCTGGCCCTAGTTTTTTGAGGCAGGGTCGCACTGTGTAGTTCAGGCCGGCCTTACGCTCGTGTTGTAGCCCAAGCCGGCCTCGAACTCACAACGCTCCTCCTACCTCAGCCTCCCAAGTGCTGGGACCAACCCTTTTTATTCTATTTTGAGATAGAATACAAAGATAGATAGTTTGAGGCCACCCTGAACCACACAGTGAGTTCAAGCTGAGTTTGAACTACATAGGGAGACCCTGTCTCTAAATAAATAAATATAAACGTTTACATATAATAACACATTATCCTGATCTGTATGTGTTGTTATTAAGAACTGTACTTCTTTTTTTTTTTTTGCGGCACCGGGGATTGAACTCACAGCCTTGCGCTTGCCAGGGCAGGCGCTTAAGCCGCTAAGCCAAACTCCCCAGCCCTGGTTTTTTTGAGGCAGGGTCGCACTATGTAGCTCAGGCCGGCCTTGCGCTTGCGTTGTAGCCCAAGCCGGCCTCGAACTCACAACGCTCCACCTACCTCAGCCTCCCGAGTGCTGGGATTAAAGGCGTGCGCCACCACGCCCGGC
>RJWM01049254.1:0-11185 GCA_004363535.1 Dasyprocta punctata
CAAAGCTTTATTGAAAATTACAGTACACTCCACAGGGAAGGAGTGAGCTCATGGTCCCAAGGAGCTTTGCTCTTAAAGGTCTTCTGCATTTGGGTTCGAGGCAAGATTGAAGGGTTAGTTTGAGGTTTTGCTCTTGCCAGTGAACACCTTGACTCTGTCTCTTCATTGAGCAGTGAAGATTTTGACATTTTATGCCCCTTAGAGGAACTTTCATGGTCTCCAAAACCGATGGGTGACAGAAGTGGGGAGGGTGAATTGAAAAGGCTTAGCTAATGATGTGGTAATTAGAGCCAGGTTTGACCAATGGTTGCTGAAGATCTCCGGGCACAAACCTGGGGGTTCACTGCACATGAGCTGGCATACTTGGCTACCCTCTCCTTTTGCATTTGAGGCAGAACATCCTGAATCTGGGTAAAAGTTTAACTCAGAAGATGGATCTAGCCTAGAAAGTGGGCTTCAGTGTGCCTCCTCTCCCCACCAGCCATCTCTAGCTACCTTCTGCCTCAGCAGGACTGGAGGATAGCTTAGTAGCAGAGTACATGCTTAGAATGTCCTAAATCCTGGGATGGATCCCCAGCACCAACAAACAAAAACAGAAACAAAACAAAACAAAACAAACAAACAAACAAAAACCAGAGCGGTCATTTTCAAGTTAGTTTCTTTGTTAGGTAGGGACAGGGAGACAGAACAATAGGAAAATGGCTGATTAGGTAACATTGAGTTATCTCAGGTTACTTCTTTTGTGTGAGAATTAAAGCTAAGAGCACATCATCATCCTGCAGGTTGAAACTAGCCTGTTTGGGAAATTTGACTGTTATCTCTGTTATCCTGATTCTCAGAAGGTTAAATAAAGAGCTTAGCTTCAGCTTGGTAATGTGGAAGTTTAGCATGAGTAACTCCATTTTTATTTTTAGCCTCATCTGCTGGGGCCCAGTGCAGATGTTTAGTCCAAAACAGTTAACTCCTATAATTTTTATTTAACAATTTAACAATTTTTCTTTAACAGTGTCTCCCTTTTGGTTAGGTTCTTATCACAGACACATACTGCCCTATGCCACCTGGGGACTCTGACAGCAAAGGCAGAGCTGCTCTGACAGACGCAGTTCTTAGCCTTGTACTTTCAGAGCAAAATAAACCTTTTTTTCTTATAGCCTGCCTCAGCTATTGCATTATAGGGCTGTTGCTATAGTCAGTCCATCAGTAGACTAAAGGATCGCTTGGGATCTATAAAAATCTAGGTTTAACATGACGGATTGAACACTCGGTCAAGCTACCCATGGAAACTATTGTTTGTGAAATTGAACTGTAGAATTATCTTTTCAAATGAGAGCAAAACACAAGAAAGGAAAAATTAAGAGAGGTAAGAGCCTTATTTTGATAGGGAGTCTTGTTGAGAAAATATGTCCATAGCAGGAATTCTGTCACTTCTTGCCCTGCTTTGCTTTGGATATCTCAGGTTATGCATGCAGCATTTGGTAAACTGTGTGGCCTACTGAACACTCCCATTTTACACACACATTGGCACTGGGCACTTTAACCCAGCATTCAGTGCATCCCACAGCACCAGTTCTGTTCATAAAATGACCCACATATTTGACATAAGACTTGTCCCTTGGAATTTACATTGAATTGTCCAGCTTCAAATCACTGGGCTTTAGGCACTGAGCAATGAGAATTCAGACTCCAGTCCAATTGACAGGTAGATCATAAAAACTCAAAAGCAGTGAATGAACCCTTATAATGTATACTACACAGATATTCCTCACCTAATGATCTGTCTGTTAAATGACTAGATTCCTAGCTAAGGCATGCTGTTTGAACTTGCAGTCCACTGCTCTGACTTTCCACCTGTCCTTTTTTTTTTGTACATATATTTAGAGAGGCTCGATGTCTTTTTATTTGAATAATACACCTTGTTTATACAGTGCTGTAATTTTTGCTGATTGTACTGGTACAGTACTGTAGTTTTATGTTCTACTATATATTACAGTACTGCATGTAAGAGTTATGCTAATAAAAGCAAAGTCATCAAGTTAGAGCTTCCTTTGACCAATTCTTTGTTCTGAATATTGTAATGTACATACTATATACAGTTCTTCCTTTAGTGGCCAATTCATTTCACAACCTAGTCACAAGAACTGTAAATTGGTCATTAAATAAGGAATGTCTGTAGTTTCCTTTTGAAACATACTCTTTTAAGTCACATCATTTTTGCCAAAGATAACTACAATAAGACCAATTTGTGTTTGCAAAATAGTTCTAGTGTCCCAATTATTTGCATTTGTGCAGCCAAAATAACAACATAGCCCTTTTTTAAAATATGCACTGTTGAAAATTTAATAGTGCATTTAAAGGGCTTGAGGCAAGAAAGTCAAAAAGTCAAAGCAAGGCAGATTTCAGACTTTACCTGTAGTGCCTAATATCTTGAAGTTTCTGGGCCAGCCAGACAACAGCAGTTTTCTTACTCACTGTAAGGCTGGTGACGCTTCCAGCCAAGCATTCTATGCACATTCCTAAATATGGCATCCCAGACAAAGCCAATGTTTCCAATTGGATCTGTTATAAAAATAACAGATTGTTATTGGACTTAGGGAAATAACTATATTACCATAAAAATTAGAGTAGTCACAAGTAGGTTCCAAACTCTGGAGGGATCAGATAATAGAGAGAAAAGTAAATGTTCCTACTTTTGCTTTAAAAAGTATTAATTTCCAAATTTTTTTAAAAAAACTATAGTTTCCTTAAATGTAGAAAAAACTATTAAAAAGCTATAGTTTCCTTAAATGTAGAAAACAAAACATTAGGCTATTCACAGACTAGGGGGAGACAGAACAATGAGAGTCTGGGAACCAGTGCCATGTGTGGGCCATTGCTGGACTGGGAACAGCTAGATCCAAGTCTCTCCCCATGAGTCAGCACCATTCATGGACTGAGTGGAGAGAGAACAATGACTATACCAGCAAACAAGCCCAGTCTGGGAACCAGCACCATGTGTGGGCCACCACCAGACTAGAACAGACAGACCCCAGTCCCTTCTGACATGTGGGCTGGCAAACAAGAAGTACCAGCCCTCTCCCCCTATAAGTGACCAACTTATCTGAAGAAACACAGGCTGTGATGACAGCTATCAAGGTGAAATGCATTTGGATGACTGTGGTACTTTGGTGTTTCACTAACATTGCAGGTCTAGGGCCAGTGGTCTGATCATAGGTTCAAAGCATATCGGTAAGCAGTGTGGCATCTAGAGGGGATCTCTTTCTGAGGGTTGTAGCCATTGTTGATTCCGTATGGTCTTGTTTTGAGGTCCTATATCATTTCCATTGTTTCGTTGGATTGGGTTTTATTCTCTTTTGTTTTGTTTATGTTAAATCCAATGGCAGGAGAAGCTATTTCAAGGATAGTAAGATATATTATGGTAGCAATTTTGGATTTACTATTGGCGTGTTTTGAAATCCTTTATTGCATTCATTGTTTTGCTGTTACTGTTTCTATTCTATTCTGCTCTGTTTGATTTTTACTATGCCCGAAGTTATCTGCAGCTATTTTGAAGACATCAAGGGGCATTATGGTAACTACTGTTGATTTCATAATGTTTTGAAGTCCCGTGTCTCTTACACTGTTTTTTTTTATTGGTTTTAATGTTTTATCCTCTTTAAAATAAAAAAATTTAAAACTAATAAAATAATTTTATAAAAATGATAATATGTCTTCCAATTCAGGAACACAAAGAAAGAGTGGGGGAGGAGAGAAAAGAAAAGAAAAGGAAAGGAAAGCAAAAGAAAGGAAAGACAAGACAAGGCAAGGAAGGGCAGGGCAAGGCAAGACAAGACAAGGAGAAAAGGAGCAAGGGAGAAAACACAACACTTCAGGATTATAGTTGCTTGTAAAAAACCTTCCAGAAAGCAATAGAATAAAGCAATCTGACTATGGACAACAGGGTATGTTAGCTCCGTGTCACTAAAACCAACAACAGAAATAACCAATTTACAAAGACAAAATGTTTATTTTGGTCCCGGTTTTGGATGTTTCAGCCCATGATCTATTGGGCTTGTTGGTTCAGACCTGTGGCAAGGTAGCACATCATGGTGGGGGCATGTGGCAGAACAAACCATTCATCTCATGATGAGACACAAAACAAATATGAGGGACATAGGCTGGGAGTATGATTCAGTGGTAATGCAAATGCCTACTATGTGTAAGGCCCAGAGTTTGATTCCCAGCACTGTGAAAAAAACTGGGGTTTCTCATTCTTAAGGACATACTTCCAATGACTAGGGACCTTTGAGTAGACCTCAGCTCACAAAGTGTCCACCACCAAGCAAGGACCAAGCCTTCAATACATGGGTCTTTGGGGAATAATCTAAGCTACGCAAACCATGTGGGGCCTAGGAAAAGGGAAGTTGGTTCGAAGGATAGGCTGAGTTAATAGCAACTGAGGCACAAAAAGAATTAAAGGTTTGTATTGTTTGATTGACTTTGCAGGCCTAAGGCCATTAGTCTGAGTATCTACTAGGATGATAACAGTATGCAATATAGCAAACACAGGAGATTTCCTTCTGTCTTGTTTTTGAAATCTAGTATTATTCACACTATTTTGTTCTGTCCTGATTTATTGTTTTGTTTTATGCAATATTCTGTTTTGATTAGTTTTGTTCTGTTTTGTTTTGTTTGATTTTACTATGTCTGGTGGAATGGACAACTATTGTGAAGATAACGAGATGTATTATGATAGCCATCGTTGATTTCCTAATATCCTGCTTTGAAGTTCTGTACCACTTTCACTGCCTTGTTTTGGTTGGCTTTACTATGTTTTGTTGGGTTTTATTCTCTTTAAAAAAAAGACTTAAAGTAGCCACAGTTAGCTGAAGCTGGGTGTGGTGGACACACCTATATTCCCAGTCACCTGGGAGGCTAAGGCTTGAGGACTGCATGTTCAAGGTCAGTCTGAGAAATTTAGCAAAACCCTGCCTCAAAATTAGCATTTGGGCTGCCAAAGCAAGCGCCCCTGTCTCAAAGTTAAAAAGGCCTGTGGTATAGCTTAGTTGATGGAGTTCTTGCCTAGTATATGTAACATTCTGGATTCATTCCCCAACACAGCATTAAAAAAAGGTCATAGTTAAAGATCTAATGATGGCTCACACTTGACAAAGGAACTGGGTTAGTTCTGTGATGTAGAATAATTTTAACATTAGAATTATGACTGATAACATATACCAAGGCCTATCAGATTTCTGGGACTCTTACTCAATTTTGGAACACATGTTAATAATATACTATTATAACATGAATAAGACTGGCCATTTCTTATCTGAAAATCCTTTTCATATAATTTAACAAAACAAAATAAGCCTAAAATATCTTTTTGACTTCCAGGGGCCATATGGAAATTCCAAAGTTAGCTTGAAATCAAAAGATCTAATGTGAAGATTTGAATTGGGGAAGTTTATCAAGCATATCAAAAAGATTTAAAAGGTTTGACTAACATGGGATAATATATAACTATGAAATAAAACCAAAGTAACAAAAAATGTCAAAGGCTGCAAAGCCCAAAGAGTTATTATGGCTGGGCATGGTGGTGTACATCTGTAATGCCAGAACTTGGGAGATTGAGGCCAGAGGGTTGCCATGAGTTTGAGGCCAGCCCAGGCTACACAGTGATACCCTGTCTCAAAAAACAAGAACACAAAGTTATTACATAATCTGTGTCCTAAGTCAATTAGCTAAAAAACAAAGAAAAACCTCTTGCAATTTTTCTTAAGAACAAACCAATACTTTAAGAAAAGCTTTTTGTTTTAACAAGGTTTTTCATCAGTATACTTTTTATGTATTAGGGCTCAATTTTTAGAAAAAAACAATTTCCTTCTAATTTTAGCCAACCCAATCCTATATCAAATTTCTTTTTTAAGATGTATCCTACACAAACTTTCTACACTCTTTCATCATTTACCTTACACATTTCTTCTTTCTTACATTGGAGAAATCAGTCAGTATAATTTTTTTTAAAAAGTTCCTAGGGAGGGGAGCATATGTGTGATAGAGTTTATGTAGAGAAAAGTAACAATGAGGTTGGAAAAGGAAAAGAGGAGGAAACAAATTGGACATGGTTTCCTAACAGCAAGCCTCAGCAGTCCTGCCATGGATCTGCCCAATTCTTTTGCATGAAGTTGATCTTTCAAGTCATTTCCATATTGTAGATCTGCTAGTAGGTTTCACAACTCACCCACTATCACTGAGAGCAAAGTTGCTTCTAGTATCACCATTGTTTAATGTCCTCAATATGCCTATCTATGGTGAGGATTCTGTTCAGGATCTTGTAGGCACCTTCCACGCTCCTTTCCTGTACCATCACAGTCCTAGCAATAAACTCCAATGAGCTTGCTTGTTGGAAGGTTATAGCCGAAGAGTGCAGCTACTCCTATGCCCTGACCAAAGAAATGATCCTCCTCTGTCTTGGAAGATTTTACTCTTGTCCTCTTTGACCATGCACACAGCTTCAGGAGGGATGCACATGGAGCAGTGCAGAAGGAAGGACACACCCACCTGGCCAGCCAGATCAGCCTGGAGATCAATGGGTAACAGAAATTGCAGCCAGATTGCCCTCACATCCTAGATAACTTATTTAGAAATGACCTAGACAGATCATGAATCTATTATCTCTTACCTAATTTAGTATTGGAGACTGCTATGAAGTGGCTCTGAGCAGGATTTAAAATTAACTAATTGGTTTTCTATGTTTATCTGTGAGCCTATCCAAGGCCTAGGCCCCTTGCCTGGCGATGGGAGCTGATTCATAGTAAGTGAATGTCTATGAATCACTGGTCCTGGCTGAGGCCTGTAGTGGCCTGTGAGGCCAGAGATACCTCAAAGGGCAAGATAAAGCCACAGCAGAAGATGCCTGGCTCAGACCCAATTAAGTAGATAGAGACTGCAGCTGCAGACATCTCACACCTGCAGGCATCTCACTCCCACCATAAATGTCATCATGGAGATAAGACGGTTCTCCTAAAATTGACACAGTTTACTACTTGGAGAAGTCCTTGAAGTGACTCCCAAGGTCCTGCTCATTCCCCCGCTTTCCTCAGTATCCCCTCTCATTGTTTATGATGGAAATAAATATGGACTGCACAGAGAAGCTCTTTGTCTTAGCCCTCATCATAGCCTCAGAGTCAAGAACTCTGCAGAGGGCTTTGATCTTCCTGGAGCCCTAAAATCATACCACTTATCTCATTTATTTAAGCTTTCACTGTACACTCATTTGGGATATTGGGGATCTAGGCCAGGTCCCTAATAATTTAGCATAACATGACCTTAAGACTTCAAGTTACTGAAAAGATGTTTGAAACTGTAGGTTTCATTTATAAATATTTATGCCATTTAGGATCTAATTTACTCATTTTAACAATTAAGAGTTGAACTGCTTAAAACAAAGCTAACCACAATTTTGTCTTTTTCTTTTGTTTAAGCAAAACCAAGCTAAAACTGCAATAGTGAGCCTTGTTCTCACTATGTTTGATTTCTTAATCTGAGTACTGTTACTTTGGTGTTGGCCTTATAAATATGTTAAATTGTGCAAATAACTGATGTACTTTTTAAACAAATTATGATATTTTACAATAAAAATGTTTTTAAAAGATAGAAGTGGGGCAGGCTTAATAACACAGCAATCATCCCCTTTGGCCTTGATCATTCCTTTACAATCTATAGATGTCTCTTATTTTGAATATCATTTCTTGTCTGGAAATTACTGTCTTTGAGAAGGCATAAGAACTTTAGAAATGATTTTTATCTAGCATATTCTCAACACATGAATAGAAAAACAGAAGAAAGGAAGCCTCAGTGGAATACAGAATTAATTCTGTCACTGTGAAGGCTGAATATTATAAAGCTTATTTTACTACAAAATCTGTGACATGCTAATCCCTGTATTCTCTGAGGCTCCATCACTTAACAGAAAGAGAATATAGTAATTGCCTTCCTCACCAAGGTGGAGAGGGAAAGCTTGAAAATGATGGTTCCTGAGCATATAAAACTTTATTCAGATAATTGCTATATAAAATAAACAAGCTGAATGACTTCAGGAAAAAAATGAAACCATGTAAGAAAAAAAGAAGATGCAGGCTGAGGATATAGCTTAGTGGTAGAATACACACACACACACACACGCAAAGATGCAAAACATATTAGCACAGAAATACATATTCTATTCCTATGTTGCTTGAAGACATAGCTCCAAATCTATGTGACTTTAATTTCAAGCATCATGACAAAGATCCATATTGCCATTTCTGCATCTACCTTGGAGCTAAGCACACAAAAAATTATCGAGTTTTGTCTCTAATCTCTACATTCTTTTAGTTTTCTTTAGAAAATAAAACATACTGGCATGGGATAATAATTCACAATAGGCAGTAATATACGTTGAGCATCAAATGATACTGTTAAAAATAGTCACTGTAGAAATCTACAGAACCCAGCAGTTTCTGTGGTTATACATAATCATGGAAGCCTTTCTCATCTAATGTTGTCCATTTCATGAAAAGTTGCCTCATTAAATGAAAGGACAGTGAGTTAAGTATATTCCCTTGCTATTCAAACTTTGATAGGACAGCTAGAGTTTGGACTACACCTGGGGGCCTGGTAGATATACAGAATATCAACCACTGTCTTAGCCTGACTTGGCACATAATTTGCACTTTCACAAGGTCCCTAGAGATTCATTGAATTGGAAGATCTAAAAGCACTGTTCTATTCCACAGATCTCTAAGTCACGTTTTTTAATCTGGAGGAAAGTAAGACTCCCACTTGCTAATCTCATTCTCATACCAGTAAAAAAAATCAGGCAATTAAGGAAATCATTCATTTTTAAATGCAAAAAAAGAATTGTAATGTTGAAAAATTCACTTGTTAAATTTATATCAGGGGTGCAATAAGGCATTATTCATGCAATAAACTTTAACCAAAAAAGACCAAAAAAAAAAAAACCCCTTTTAAGATAAAAAAAGAACATTTCAAGAGAAAAAAAAGAATCTCTACTATTGTTAGCCATTTTGAGAAATGAATAAAACATGTTTGCTACCCTGTATTAGTCAGCTTTCCTATTGTTTGACACAATACCTGACATTCAAAATTTAAAGGAAGAGAAGTTTAATTTGGTTCATAGTTTCTGGGGATTCAGTCCCTGGTCAGCTGGCTCAAAGGAAAAAAATCATAATGGAAGGGTATGACAGGTGCTTAGTTCATAGTGGCCAAGAAGGAGAGGATGGGAATAGTGGTCATAAGGAACTGGTGAGGGACCAGATATCGTACCCAAAATCACACCTCCACAAGCCACCATAAGTGTGCTTAACCTGTCCCCAAGGTAGTTCTTAAACCAATCAAATTGACACAATCAAGCTTAATCATAACACTCCACCCTTTGTCAACTGATACCTAATACATCTCCTTAAACAGTACTTAATCCCCAACTAAACACAAAGCTACAATTCCACCTAACATAATACAACTATATTGCTTGCAACTGAAAATGCAGTAATCCTCTTCCCAAAGTCACAATAATTCTAGTGCTTTTCAAAAGTCTAAATCAAAGTCTCTTCTGAGACTGAAGACAAATGCTTAGCTGTGAATCTCTGTAAAAAAATAAAAAATGAGTTCAATAACCCCAAGATAAAATAGCCAGGGTAAATATTCCCATATTAAAAAAGTAAGAATGGGGGGTAGAATAGAAGCAAAGCAAGACTGAAGCCCATTTAGGCAAACATTAAATTCTGTAGCTCCATGTCTGGCATCTGGGGCACATGGTGCTTATTATGGTTTGTGTCTTGGTGTCCCTCCAAAGCCTCTTGCCCTCACAGAAGCAGTGGAGTCTAGCATTTGTGATTGGTTCATTGTCTAGTGTTGGGATTTGTGGTATGAGTGCTGCAACCCCCCCCCAGGGATGGGTAACCAACATACAATATAAGGGAGGGAAGGAAGGATGTCTTCCTCCTTTTGCCCTTTCACACTTGTTGCTCACAGCCACCATGAATGGCTGCCCCTCAGCCATGCCACTCTGCCTTGGAGTCAGCTGAGAGTGGACTGAAATCTCCAAAACCTGTAAGCTAAATAAACCTTTCCTTCCTTCATTTTGGGTGTCAGATATTTTGTCTCAGCAACAAAAGAAAAGTAACCAAGACAGATTTGGTACCAGCAGAGTGGGGTTGCTGCTGTGACTATTTCTGACCATGTATTTCAAAAGCCTTTGAGAATGGCTTGTGAGAAGAGTATGGAAAGTTTTGGAGATGTCAGCTAAATGTGTAGAGCTGGAACACCTTAGGCTGTTCTTCATGGGAGATTCTGGTCAGAGCTCAGAAGACCAGAAGGCTGATAGAATTCCTTCCAGTACAGACCAGCCTCAGAAAGTTTCTGCTGGAAAGGACTGCATTGGTTGTTGGAGTCCAGATGATGTGTGTAATGGCTTGGCAGAAAGTTTGTCTGCATTTTGCTCATGTCCAGAGACTGGCTGAGACTAAGATTATGGGTGATGGATTGATTAATCTGGCAGAAGAAATTTCAAGGCAGTCAAATGTTGAGGCAGTGACTGGGGCTTTTAGCCAGATTTATGCTGTGAATCAAGAGGCAAGAGCCTGGCAGGATGATTTAAAATGTTGTGAGTTTGGCCAGAAAGCTATGGACTATAAAGATAGAGCTGAGATCTCAATTGCTGAGAAGGAACAGAAAAATAAAAAAGATGAACTGCAGGCATCACAGGAAGAGGCAGTGGGTCCCCCAGTTTTGTAGCCTCAAAATGGCAAAAGTGAAAGGCTTCTCTTGGAGGAGAAAGCTGCAGAGCGCCATGCTCCAGAATGGCTGTGGCAGCCACACAAGGTTCCAAAATGGTGGTGGCCACACCAGGTTCCAGAATGGTGACAGGATAGAGAATTTGTTTCTCACAATCAGGTTCAGAGTGCCCAGCAATCCAGGCATTCAGCCCCTTCAGCCAAGAGAGAAAAAAGCCTGGCTACTGCTCCAGCTGGCAGCAGACCTTGGTGGTATCCACATGGCACTGGTTTTAGGTGCATGGAGAATGCACAAGTTCTGAGATTAAGGGAGCTTCCACCCTCATTTCAGAGGCCCTGGGATGCCAGGGAGGGTGCCCCTGAGAGGGCAGTGTGTGAAGCTGTGAGTATGGAGTCAAAGGTACAATGGA
>RJWM01049255.1:0-11167 GCA_004363535.1 Dasyprocta punctata
GTCTGATTTTTCTGTAGCTTACACTTACATTTGAACACAGGTAAAGATTATTTCATAATGCAAAGAAAGTCTGAACATAGGGTAATTGTAACCATTTTTCCTTTTACAGTACAATTCTAGTTGTGAAACAGCATCATAATTAATACTCCCTCTGCATTCTATTTTGGCTCTAGGGGGTAGGCAGGCCATGCTCTGGTGCAGAAAAATATTAAATAGCTCTTTTTCAACATGTAAGGGTCAAACATTTTCCAGTGCTTAAGAATACATTCCAATGCAGTAAGAGATTTTGTCATTAGCTTCCTTATTTGAAAATACAAGAGAAAGAATTGGCATTCCTTTAATTTCTGCTTGATTTCTACATCTCCAAGGCATCCCTCAAAGTGACCCACTGAAGAGCAGGTGGCCGCCATCTGGGGAGGGACCAGAAGATGGGCCAGGTTGGACTAGCCACTTATTATCTGCTCACAACCCTATCTTTCACAAGAACTTGAATTATTAACTCCAGCAGGTGTTTTAAATGTGCAAGTTAAAACTGATTTCAAGCCGGGCGTGGTGGCTTTAATCCCAGCACTCGGGAGGCTGAGGTAGGCGGAGCGTTGTGAGTTCAAGGCCGGCTTGGGCTACAACGCAAGTGCAAGGCCGGCCTGAGCTACACAGTGCGATCCTGCCTCAAAAAAAAACCAGGGCCAGGAGTTTGGCTCAGCGGCTTACGCGCCTGTCAGGCAGGCGCGAGGTTGTGAGCTCGATCCCCGGTGCCGCAAAAAAAATAAATAAATAAATAAAATAAATAAAATAAAATAAAATAAAATAAAACTGATTTCAGAGGGAGCCATGTTGCAAAACACAGGAAGTATTGCCTCCTCGTGAAGCGTAAGTCCTCATTGCTGGTTGTCCCCTGGTACTGCAGTCCTGCTGTTCACCAGAAGGTGGAGATAGAGGAGCTCAGGGAGGTGGACCAGAAGCACTACTCACCTCTAACCATTCATATACAGCCATGGGGTTATAGGGTCGGGTGAAACAAGTAAAACCAAAGGTGGGTGGCCTACAGCCAAGCAGGGCCAACACCCCATGGTTAGTCAGCATCTGATTTGGACAAACCTGCTGGCTGATGGCTTAGCCACAGATAAGATAAAAGGACAACCCCACCTGAAACAGGCACATTTGTGTCATGGCACCAGGGTACAAATAGCTGGTGACTGGCACTGAGAGCCCACATACTGCTGGGGATGCAGACAGACGCGGAGGCCTGGCGCTAGCCACAGGCCAGAGCTGGCCACAAGATGTTGTTGCGTGGGCTGCACACTGAACAGAGGGGACCTCTAGTGGTGCTGAATAAGCCACAGGGTCTCCCAGTGACAGAGAACCAGGAAAGCTAACCTTGCTTGCCAGAGCAGAGCCAATCCCTGCAGCTCAGGCAATAGGCATTCCTAAGTTCCTGGAAAGGAGACTTCCGCATTTGTGTTCCTCTCCCATTGTGAGCCCAGGTGACACTGGGTAGATGTCTTTTTCCAGGCCACTGAATACATACTGGGGCTGGACACACTGTTTGTACTCGGCTTGACAACATACACAAGGATTCTGCTTGTGAGTTCACGTGGTAAAAACCATAGTCTGAGGATGTCCACACCACGCACTGCTGACTCTCCTGCAAGTTATGAAGATTGTGGGTGTGAAACAGTATTGGGTGCCTGGATGCCATGAGAAAATAGGACAAACTATCTTGAAATTGGAAGAAGTGGGGGTGACACGTCCTGCACATAGCCCTTTTAACTCCCTGGTATGGCCCATGCAGAAGCCAGATGGGACGTGGCCAATGGCTGTGGATTACCGGGAACTGAATGAAGTGGCTCCTCTGTTGCATGCAGCAGTGCCCAACACTGCAGACTTGATGCATTGTCTCACCCTGACATTGGGTCAGTACCATTATGTGTGGACTTGGCCAACATCTTTTTCCCATTGCTGATGCATCTGACAGGACCAGTTTTCTTTCACCTGGGAGGGCAGACAATGGCCCTTCCAGGTGTTGCCATAAGGCTACCTGCATAACCCGACTTTGGCTCATGGCCTGGTGACCCAGGACCTGGCTACTTGGGCCAAGTCACACCCTGTGTCATTGTTTCATTATATTGATGATATCATGTTAACCTCTAATTGCCTTGCAGTTTTGGAAGCTGCCATGCACAGTCTGAAGAAAGTTTTGCTGGCCTGGGGGCGGGGGTGGTCAAGGAAGACAAAGTCCAGGGACCTGGCTTGTGTGTCAAATTCTTGGGTGTTATTGGGTCAGATAAGACAAAAGTAATTCCTGATGCCACTATTGATAAAACCCAAGCATACCCCAACCATACCCCGTGACAGTACTCCAATTACAGGTGTATGTGGTTTCTGGTGGATTTTCATACCATACCTAGCTATACTGCTATGCCCTTTACATGGGATGACCTGGAAGAATGCTACATGGGACTGGACAGATACAGTGGAAACTGCTTTTCAGGACTCAAAAAGGGCATTCATGCAGATATAAGCCCTCTGAATCATTAACACTACCCTGCCATTTACCCTAGTGGTGAGTGTAGATGACGATGGATTTGGCAGGGTTTTGCACCAAAAACAGAGGAAACAGAAGCACACTGTTGGGTTTTGGTCATGGTTGTGAAAGGGAGCTGAGAGCCAGTATTCCCTGATTGAGAAACAGCTGGCAGCAGTGCATGCTGCTTTGTAAGGTATCAATAGACAGTGGAACTGCAGACAAAATACCTGATAAAGGGTTGGGTATGGACATGGAGGTCTTGTCCCAGGAGTGGGGTGGTCCCCACCCTCATGTGTTGGGAGACATATTTCTAATAGTGGACCTCCTTTTCAGCCAGTCTGTTGGCAGTTGAACTGGCAATGGCTGTGGGACCAATGATGTACATGGTCCAGGAAACTGTCTGGGAGGATGGACTACAGGATGTGACCTCTAGTCCCTATGCAGAAGAGCAGGAGGGACCTCTGACTGATGCCTGGTACACTGATGAGTCTAGTCATGGCACAGCCCCACAATGGAAAACAGTCACTGTCCAGCTGGAAGTACTCTGGTTTGAAATTGGAACAGGCAGCCAAGCCACTGGGCAGAGTTACAGGCAGTGTGGCTGACTGCGGTGCATGAAGAAGGCCTCCTACATATTCATGGACAGCTGGGCTGTCTTGAGGGGGCTGATGTTCTAGCTACCAGCCTGAGTGGCTCAGGAGTGACAGACAGGGCACCGTCCTTTGTGTGGTATCAACCTATGGTGAGATTTGTGGGAGGATGGCCAAGAAATTAGCCATGTAGTGTATCACGTTTCAGAACATAAGCCCCTCCTCTCACTGGGAAATGGTTTAGCAGATGCCTTGACAACAGTAACTGCTCTCTGAGGGCTACATTCTGCAGTAGTGCCTTGGCTCCACAAGAAACTGGGACACATAAGACCCCATACCATGCAAGCAGTATCCCAGTGACAGCACCTGGACTTGACTCCTACTGAGCCAAAGGCTGCCATAAAGGTGTGCCCCTAGTGTGCCGTTCGGCCCCCTGGAGGAGGAGTAGGAGGTGCCCACACCGCTTAGCATGATACCATGAGTTTCCCACATGCTACATCAATGGCAGGTGGATTACATCAGGCCCCTGCTTCTCTCATAGGGACATACATAAGCTCTGACTGCTGTGGATACAGTCGCAGGTATAGGATTTGCCTACCCCACACCCTCTGCTGACCACGCTTGTATCGTTAGGGCTTTGCAATGGTTGACAGCTGCATATGGGATGCTGCGAGGAATAACATCTGATAGGAGAACCGATTTTACAGGGGCCGAGGTACAGCAATGGGCCAAAGACGATGTCACATGGCACCTCCATGTGCCCTATAGGCCACAGGCCACTGGTATGATGGAGAGGTACCATCAGGGACCTGGCCTAGATCCCCAATCTCCCGAACGAGTGTACGGTGAAGGCTTGAATAAATGAGAGAAGTATGATTTCAGGGCTCCAAAAGGATCAAAGCCCCTGCAGAGTTCTTGACTCTGCAGCTATCATGAGGGCTAAGACAAAGAGCCTCTCTCCTTGCCCGTATTTATTATCAAAGCAGACAAAGAGAGGGGATACTGAGGAAAGCGCAAGGAATGAGCAGGACCTTGGGAGTCACTTCAAAGACTTCTCCAGGTAGTAAATTGTGCCAATTAAGGAGAACTGTCTTATCTCCATGATGGCATTTATGGTGGGAACAGGACTGCAGTAGCAGTCTCTATCTATTTACTTGAGTCTGAGCCAGGTGTCTTCGGCAGTGACCTTATCTTGCCCTTTGAGGTATCTCTGACATCACAGGTCACTACAGATCTCCGTCAGGACCAGTGATTCATAGAGGTTCCTTACTATGAATCAGCTCCCATCACCAGGCAAAGGGCCTAGGCCTTGGACAGGCTCACAGATAAACAGAAAGCCAATTAGTTAATTTTAAATCCTGCTCAAAGCCCCTTCATAGTGGTCTTCAACAAGGTACAATGGGCTCCTAAAAATCAAACTGGCCTATTTGGCTCTTAAGTTCATCAGGTGGGTAGAGGTTTTACCCCAGCCAGTTCAGTTGCTTAATGACCAGCCCCAACATACAGGTGACAGCCCATCACATTGCCTCCTGACAGTGCAGCTGGTCTGTCTGTGTATTCAACCCACAGAGTAGGGTCCTGTGGTGATGAAAGGGGCTCTAATCTTCACACATTGAAGCCTGTGCAGCTGGGAGGCCACTATCAATGGACTTGGGATTGGCCTACAGACCCCATGGTAGGCAACTGGGTGATCCTTTTGGAGCACTGCGAGGAAAGACTTAGACATGCTGCAGAAATATGACCCTGGACTTCAACTTGGCCATTGAATGCCTTGGCGTACTCTCCGTCCAATGCCGGAGCCACCATTCTGAAAGGGAGTGACGTTTGTGGTCACATAACCCATCCACCTGTGTGTGTGTGTGTGTGTGTGTGTGTGTGGTGGGCTGTGGATTTAGCCCCAACTCCCTTAGCCCTGGCTACAATGGGAACCCAGGTTTGGAAATCTAAACCAAGGAGTAAGATGATTCTGGCCACAATCCTCTTACAGGATGAACAAGTAGCCTGTATCCTCATGGAAGGGTAGGATCGCCATACAATGGTTTCTCTTTTTGCCCTGTCCTTCCGAGCAGGATGAGCCACAATAACGGCATCATCTCACGGGCACACACATCTGGTCATGTGCACCAACAATCACATTGTTGGGTGTGCACTGAACTGAGGCAGCTGAGGGCCTCCCCTGGTGAATCACGCCAGCATCCCTACTCAGTTGGGCTGACTGGTGACAGCAAAAGTGGACTGGCTCTGCCTGGGCTCAGTGACACCAGTTCATCCAGGCACTGATCTAGAAGCGTATGACCAACCCACAAGGACTGGGACCTATAATGTACAATGGCTGGGAGTGGATGCTGGGAATGCAAGTGACATTGCTGAATGTTGCCCTGCTTTGTATTCAACAGGTGAGTGTGTCAGTGGGAAACCAGACTGCAGGGTGGATGCCCCCTGACCTGTGAAACCATACGTTACTGGTAAATGACACCAACACTTGGTGGGATGGCCATAAGCTCATAGGTACGGGGTCCACTGGTCAGCCCATCACAGAAGCCTTATGGGCCACAGGCTGGCCATACCTACCTGCTCACTGGACAGGGTGCTGCACCTGGGAATTCCCATATATGAAGGGCCTATAAGACCCACCATTACCGACACACCCCACAATTGGGACACTGTCACAGGTGGCACCACACTAAATGGATGGCCCGGTGGTTTTATCCAATGGCCTTGTTGATGCCAGGAGCAAGGACCATAGACCTAGCCCTCCAGGTTGAAGCCCTTGCTCAACATATGGCTGAGGCCTTACCATTGTGCATCAGGCTTTGATGTTGCTCATGGACGAGACTTCTCAAATGAGAAAGGTGGTTTTGCAAAACTACCTGGCTCTAAATTTGCTAACTGTAGCACGAGGAAGTACTTATGCCCTCTTACATGTGAATGTTGCATTTATATCCCTGACCACCAGACTGGTACAAGAAGCCTTGAAAGAGATGGATGCAGCGGTGTCTGCCATCCAGGCCTTGAAGCAGGACCCTCCCACCCAATGGGGGAATCCTCGGGGTCCACCCGGTACTGGGCAAACCATAAGCTGTACTGTGACGGCAACAGGGTTGGTAGTTTTCTGCGGTTCCCTTTATTGTTGTTGTAGTCTTTGGTCTGCTTTATGGGCTACTCACAAGAGGCAACATGCCCCCAACTTTTGAGGGGGTGGGATGTGGGGAGCCTTGTCAGGAGTGCTTCAAATCCTGGGGCACCTGAGGGCATGTAAGGACATGAATTTGCTATCCAGTGCAGGTGCACAGCGGGATACACTTATGTAACAGTGACTTAGCACAGTTAACCACGGCACAGTTAAGTCAGTATACAAGAATGTAAATATGCGATAATGGCATATATATGGGTTAAACAAGGCACTGTGCTGCTGTTGTTTGCTGATGAAGACTCTCTGTGCTGCTGTTGTTTGCTGATGAAGACTCTTTGTACTTCCTTTTCCCTGGGGACCTCACCTGCATAAAAACTCCCTAGGTGTGCTAGCCCTGATAGCAACCTTTTCTAGCAGCAAGACAAAGCTATACTTTTTCAAGTTCATTGTAAAACTTTTGTGTCTCTGAAACTCACAGGTGAAACTTACATCCATCACCTAGCAGCCACAATTCATATGTTAGTAGAGACACACATATCAGTCTTCTACACACACTTAAGAGAGGAGAAAGGCTGCCTAAAATCTCTTTCTTACTCTTAGCATATGCAAGGCACAAATGTAAATCATTTTCCTGATAGCTGCTTTTCTCTGTGAAAGGCAAACAGTTGTCACAAGCTGCCTCAGCCTGATTTCTGGAGAGAGGAGTGGTCTAATGACAGAGTGGTTCTAAAGTTAACTCCCAGCGAGTTGGAGAAAACCTGGGTTTTTTAACTTACTAGTAGAGAGCAAAGTCCAAATCTGTAGCTCAACTCTCAACAGAGGCTTTAAGAAAGGGCTCTATCAGCATTGTCTCTGGTCCCTCTGGGACAGAGGATACCAGAAGATCACTGAAAGATTTATGTCTGATCTCACTGAGGAGTGCGGGTGGGGACAATAGATAAATAGAGATTTTTAGTCAGGCTGTCAGGACTCAGCTTTCACTGAGGAATCTTTGGGTGTCCGCCAGACAGTGGCCCTGGCCATCACCCCTCAGTTGTCCCCTAGGCTTACAACTAGTTCCACGCAACCAGAGATTTGTCTCCAAACTACTGTTGGTTTTTCTATAAGTGAGGAGAAAAGTCTAAGCTAACACCACCCCAAAATCATTACATAGCATTTTACAAGTTTACAGGAAAGTTTTTAAAGTCTACAACTTACTGGCAAAAGTATTTTCCTTCACTACACACATAAAAGATGAGAACCAGACCTAGGAGGAGAGAGGAGATTAGGGATTCTCCCTTAGACTAAACATGTTTTGGTACCTTAAGTATTGTACTTGGGGAAATAACTCCTTCTTGTTTCACCCAAAAGTTGGTTCTTTCCACAGGGTCTCAGGTTCAGTCTCCCCAGAAAGACTAATGCTCAGAATACTAAGCCTGGACATGGCTTTTATCTGTATTCTCCTGGATGGGCAAAATTTTAATGTCTGTATTGGTTGATTTTCTCTCATTGCTGAGATAAAATACTCAAAGCCCAAAATTAAAGAGGAAAGATTTATTCAGCTTTCAGTTTGTGGAAACTTCAGTCCATAATCTGCTGGGTCCAAGGCAGAGTGGCACACGGCAGAGGACACCAGTTCATGGCAACTGGAAGACAGTAAAAGCAGCAACAGCAAAAAGGGAGGAATGCACTGAGAACATTCTTTCTGTCCCTTCTGTTGTATGTAGCCACATCCACCCTAGGCTGAGTGTAACATTCACACCCATAATCCCAGCATTGGACCATGAATTAATCACAAATTCTGTAAGTCTGCCTCCACAACTGCATGAGGCTTTGGGGGGGCATCCAGACTCAACCCATATTAATGTCTCATCTGACCCAGAGACAGGCTATGTGTCCCTCATCTAAGATGACTTCCCTGTCTTTGGCATTAGCAAACACTCATTTTCTATAGTCTCAATTTAAAGGTTCCTACTTATAAGGTAGTAGGAAAAAGTTGGGGCAGTTTAGAGTCCCTCTTTCTCTAACCTTACAGGCCTCCAAAAAAGGAAAGTACAAAGTGGTAGAGAAAGATCAGGAAAGATCGCCTTCTCACCAGTGGAAGATGAAACCAGAAAGGAAACTGAGGCAAAACAGGCTCAACATTTCCTCTGCAGTGTAGAGAAAGATCAGGCCAATCTGTCTCAGTGAAACTTATCCCCCAGGTTTTAAGAATGGCCACCAATCTATCATCTTTTAGTTGATAGAAGGGGTCCCATGATTTATTAATAGGCATGTATATTTTCTAAATATGAACTAGATTTCATAAAAAGATCCTTTTACAGTATTTCATGTCAAAGTCCACTAGAGGGCATACTAACTACTTTTCTTAGTGCTGTTTGAGAGTACAAACTGCAACAATCAGGACAAACAAGGAACACCAATAAATTCAGGAACTAAGCCCAAATGCAACATATACAGAACAGGAATAAAATGTCCCATTAAAGAAGCATCATAACCTTCCCATGTCCTCAACTTAAATTTATCATCATTTTAACAAAACACTAAACAATTGACAAAGACATAACATAAACATTAAAGTATATTTTGATTACCTAAGCAAGTCACAATCCAGAATCTATGAAACAAAAGCAAACTGTTACCTCTGTCCAATTATCTCGGTGAAAGACCTCCAAATGATACAGGATTATGATACAGAAATGATGTATTGACCTCTACATAATATAAGGGAAATATTATAACTCCCAACCTGCTAGATGTCTGAAATGCCAAGTTTGTGTTCTCTAAAATTATGGAATGAATTCTAGGCACATTGGAGGTTAAAAGTAGGAGGAATTTATTGAGAAAAAGAAGGCTTCTCTCTGTGTTGCCCTTCCCTGATAAAATGTAAAAGTATAAATTTGACCTGAGGAAAAAACTGGCAGTAAAAATTTAGACGAAATATACAATGAATGAAACAATGATTAATGGAATTTGATGTCAACGAAAAAAAAAAAAAAACTCATCACAGTCCCCAAGATTGTGAATATGAGATTTTACTCTCCTGAATAGCACAGCTGACTCTGAGAAAGGGCAGTTTTCCAAGTAGAGTTGAGGTGATCCCAACAATGCCTTTGAAAGCAGGGAATTTTCTCCTGCTGGAGGTAGAAGAGGGAGCTCACCCAAGAAGTCAGAGGTGTGAAGGACGCGAGGCTCTGACACTCCACTGCTGCCTGGAAAACAGGGCCATGCGTCCAGGAATGTGAGCTCCTCTCCTTGCTGAGGGAGCCCCAGCTGAGAACCAGCAAGAAAATGGGAGCCTCGGTCCTAAACTGCGAGGTGCTGGATTCTGCCAACAGGAATGAAGAAGGTGGGTTTATCGTTAAAAATGAGCTAAGGTTTTGTTTTAGCTTGGTATGAAGCTCACCTCAGCAGAAAACTCAGATAAGCTCTGCCTGACTTCTGACCTGCAGAACTGGATTAACACATGGATATTGTTTTAAACCACAAATTAATTTGTTACATAGCAACAGAAAATTAATAATAGTCAAGTCGAAAAAAGAAACTAAAATCTCTCTCTCTCTTTGTGGTGCTGGGGATTGAACCCAGGGTCTTTGAGCTACATCCTCGGCCCCATTTTATGTATGTATGTGTGTCTGTATGCATGTGTGTATTTCAGTGCTGGAGATTGGACCCAGTGCCTTTACATGAAGCTACATCTCCAGTGTCATTTTTTATTTTTTATTTTTTTTATATTGAGACAGGCTTTTGCTAAGTCACTAAGATGCCCAGGCTGGGCTTAAATTTGCAGCCTTCTTGCCTCAGCCTCCTAGAGGGCTGAGATTATAGGCCAGAAATACAAATTTCAGTGTTAGAATATCCCTATAGACATTAAAAGAATGATAATGGAATAACTTTATTTATATAAATTGAACAACATAAGTGAAATGGGCTAAGTCCTTGAAAGATATGAACTATTGAAACTTTCCCAAGCAGGAACAGGTAATCTGAATAGTCCTTCATATATTTTAATTGAATTTGTAATTTAAAATATTCCACAAAAAAACTCCAAGTTTAGATGGCTTCAATAGTAGATTCTATGAAGCAATTAAGAAATAAATACCAATTCTATATAATCTTTGCAAAAAATGACAGGAAACAACATTCCAATTTATTGTATGAGGCCATCTCTACCTCAATACCAAAGAAACAAAGACTTTATAAGAAAACTATTAGACCATTATCCCTCATGAAGATCATGCACAAACACTCACAACAAAATATTAGCAATCAAATCCAACAATATATAAAAAAATATAATGCATCACAACCAATTTCTGGGTTTACACTGGGAATGTAAGTCTGGTTTAACATTTGAAAACCACTTAAATTATTATTCACTATATTAAAAAATTAAAAACTAAAAAACACAAGACATGTTTATCTCAATAGTGCAGGAAAAACATTTGCCAAAATCTATCTTCAATCCATCATTAGAACTATTAGCAAACTAGGATTCTTTAACCTGACAAAGGCAGCAACAGAAAATCTATAGCTGACATCATATCTAAGGGTGGAAAACCGATTGCTTTTCCCTTAAGATTAGGAGTAAGGCAAGAATGTCTGATCTTACCTTATTCAACATCTACTGGCAATTCCAGCTAGTTAATAATAATAAAATAGATAGAAAGAAAAATAAAACTGTCTCTCATTATATATGACATGTTTAACTATGTACAAAATCCTACAAAATCTACCAAAAATCTAGAATCAATAGACCAGTTTAGAATGTTGTAATAAAAATGTTAATATATAAAAATCAATCATATTTTTAAATACTAACTAATTTGGTTTAAAAACTTAAAGAATGCCAGGTGTGGTGGCACATACCTATAATCCCAGTACTTGGGGGCTGAAGCAGGAGGATCCTTGCAAGTTCAAGACCAGTCTGGACTACAA
>RJWM01049256.1:0-11188 GCA_004363535.1 Dasyprocta punctata
TAGGCTTTTTCCTTGCTTTTTATTTTTTTGTTTTTATGTTTCTAGCAAAATCAATGCTTTCTGTTCTCTCCTAAAGGCATGAAAAAAGGCATAATTTGGTGTTACAGCAATGACATCATACCACAAATTATCAAGGAACAATGAAATGGAACCCCAAGAAACTTGATTCATTCTTTTCAGGTTAGTGGTGATACCAGTCTGTGTGTTAACTTTGTGTGCATTTTGTTACTCAGTTTATTCAGTATACTTGGGTTTGTGAAACATACGCAAATCAGAGCAGCCACAGAATTCGTGAATACTGGAATTATTCCATCTGTAATCTACTTTTGTTGAACAAGTAATGAATTGTAGTGTAAGTAAAATACTCTACACTTACCCATCTAACCTCTTGCCAGAACCTATTTAGTTTACTTTAGAAAAGCAGTTCTTAAAATCCAGTTTTTCCTCTGCATTTCTACAAGTCATACACTCTGTCTAGCCATAGTAGTTTCTTACACAAAGTCTCCCATTGTCGAGTGACCTTTAAAAAATGCAAATTTTATTGTGCCCCTTGTCTGCTTAAAATCCTTTAATGACTTCTCTTTGCTCTTAGACTGAGGGGAAGAATCCATTTCAGTACTTCAAAGCTGTGTCTTCTTTGCCTCGGTCCACCCACTATTTCCATCTGTCACCCTCACTCAGCTACTGGGGTGCATACCCTTTCTTCCACTGGGGCCATCCTTCCTTCCAATGCGAATTCCTTCCTTGTTCAGTGTTCCAACCCTTTGCCTGGTTGTAAAAAAACAAAATCCAGCTTTGACTAACTGAAGGATAAAAAAATACATTAAAAGACCTTAGGAGGTTCATAAAATGGATGGGAGCTACCTAGCAAACAAAGACTGTGGCCACGCAGCCAGGAAACACATTCCAAACAACCAGTGCTACTGTAGCACAAACGACATTATCTCCAACACCAAGCCCTTTAGGTTTGTTGTTACTTTGCTAAGTCTTTGATCTGAGGAACTTGTCATTGTTGCATCATCCAATACCTACAGAAAGCATCCCTTCTCTTCCTCTTCATTTTGTGTCACTTGCTGCTAGTTTAGTTTTTCTATGAATAAATCTTAATGGCAGAGCCTGTGTAACTTTGCACTCACTCCAGTTATTAATGATGTTGAGAAAATGAGTACATGGTATTTTCAGTTTTGTTGACTTTAATGGATTCAGACTGTATAAAAACTTGCTACCTGATAAATTTGTTAAATAATAGGAAAAATTTTGATGCTGATAGACCAAAGGACAATATTATTTCATTCCTTTTCACTCTTCAGCATTCAGCTGGACTCTAATTCTCTCTAATTCTCTGCAAATCCTTTCTGATGGTGTCGGCTGGGTCTTTTTGTAATACAATTTCACAATACTTTCTATCTTCACATAGAATTAACAGTACTGCATGAAATGACTAATTGTTTAATTCTTTGCTTACTGTCTGCTTTTTCCTGCTAGAATATACGATTTATGAAAACAATCATTGCGTCTCAGTCAAATATTTGTGTCTGTACATCAGTCAGTTAACCTTGATTGCCAACTAGATTGGCTTCAGGGATGCCTGGGGGATTAATAAATCACGCTCTGGGTGTGTCTGGGTGGGTCATGTTGGTGTGGCCTTGGGGACTATATCTAGTTCTTGGGTCTTTTCTCTGTGGTGCTCTTGTCCTGAACTGTTTTTTGGATGCAACTTTCCTCCACCCACTCCTCTGCCATGGTGTTTCTGCCTTGGGACCAGCTGACCTTGGACTGCAACCTTTGAAACTGTAGGAGCCAAAATAAACCTCTCTTTTTTAAATTATAGGTATCAGGATTTTTTCCCCAGCAATGAGAAAACTGACCAATGCTTTCATTAAGCATATAGTAGATGTATAACGAACATGTTTTCAATGAACAAATGATGCACTGAATACCTATACCTCTTTACAATGCTTTCTAAACAACATTGTCTGAAATTTAGGGCCTTTTCTATTTGACGACATGGTGCCCATTTCTTTTGATGAAAAGAGTACAGATAAGAAAAACCCTACGTGCTTTAAATTTCTACTGGTAATTTAGGTCAAGAAGATTTTAATTGAGCATGCACACACAGAAATTTAACACTTTGAACTACTACTTGTAGCTTTTCTACTGTGCTGATTTCAAGACAGGACTCATTTATGCTGTTGTCTCAACCTGCATTTTCAAGTTTTGTTACCCAAGTCTCACACCTCCCTTAATTTCCAAAAAGATTTTCTCTATCATCCTGATCACCCCTTTGTTTAAGACTTCTGAAAGTCACAGTTAGTAATCTGCCTCTCTACCTATAGATAAGTCCTTCCTATTTTTCACATAGAACACTTTGAGAATTACATTTTGATAAAGACTAAAGTTATGTAGATCACATCATAATTGTGAGTTTCATCCCTAACAAGCGTTAAACAACATATGTAATAATTAACTCAAGGACATATGCCAATTACAAACTTTTGTAATCATGAGAATAGGAAAATTGTGCTCCAAATCCATCAAATAAGCTTAATCAAATAATGGGTTCCAGTTCATAGTAAAAGAAGGGTAAAGAAATTTGTTAATTTTAAACCGGCACATAACCTACTTCCTTAGCAAAGTAGGCAGTACGTCAGTTTCATCAAACAATATATCAACCACTAAATTGAGAGGTTCATGAGTGTGAATAAATAGGTGAACCTTTTTTTTTTTATTTTCTTGTTTGTCATGTTTTAGTAGCTCTCATCTCTCTTCTATACTTCTATTCCTTTCTCAACTTGATAATTATCCTTGGAAACGGCTCAATTGTTCAACAAGTGTTTACTGATACAGTCTGTGCAAGGTGTTGGATTACAATGGAATAAAACATTATTTACTATCACTTATGAAGGTCAGTCTAAGAACACTCAAAAATTTTATTGAACTACAAGAAAATATTTATTAAAATATCACACTGGTATATACTTACTATCTCTAATTGCAACTATATAATGACTACCTGCTGTGAAGACAAATAAGGGAATGATGAAATCATTAGAGGCAGTTGTTATTTAGTTGGGAGACTCAGCAAGGGCTGTCTTGAACAATTTTAAAGAAAACAAAAGCACATATAAGTAGAGAGGTGGATGGGAGGACAGCGAATGTGACAGGAGGGAAGCTTTGGCACTAGATAATGTTGAAAGATGTCTATGAACATGACTTGCTCTGTGTGTGTGTGTGTGTGTGCCTGTATTCTTCCTTTCAGACTATTTCCTTTTTTGTCTATCTCATTTCATGGTTCACCATCAATAGTTTAGAATTATGAGGCAAAATTTGCCAAATATGTGAGTTAAATTGGCCCTGTGTAGAGTGCATGCATAGCATGAACAAGATGAACTACAGGAAAAAAATGAAATATAAAGTACCTATCTACTTACTCCAGAGTTATATGCTAGAGATTCATGTTAGGCCCCATTTGCCTAGTCATTTAGGTTTTCTTTCACAGGTTGAGCGCTGCTTTTGTATAAACTGAACTTTTGATCCATGAATCCCCCATCTGCCTCAGGTGTGTCTCCCACACCCTGCTCTCTGCCTCAAATGCCTTCTTGGCCCGATTGTCAAGCTTTGACTTTCATATCAAACAACACTTGAAATCTTTCAGATCAGGTCTTTTTACTTCAGAGTTCACTGTTTTTCAATTACAGCAAGAAACTGAGTATGTTGAACATCACCCTTTTTAGGTTATACTCTAAACTGCTTGGGTTATTTTATATAAATTATATCCGCTTATAAATTTCTATTTAAATTAGTTTGTATCTTCAATCCTTTTGTCATTCATACTGTTAACTTAAGAGTAAAATACTATAACAATTTAATTTGCTTGTTGTGGGTTTGCTTGCTGCCAAATGTATCCAAGAGCATTAGCAATCCGTAGCAGTTCCAAACCACCATCATTTACAAGACAAAAACCAAAATGCACTACAATTACATAAAGATTAGGACCTTCAATAGACATAGTGCATCCCTCACATATATAGTGTGACACAATTGGTTGTAAAATTGCATGTTTGTGTATAATTTTGTCCTACTATTAGTCTTAAATTTTTCTCTTATACATCAACTATTGAAAAGAGAACTGAGTATTGAATTCAGTCCTAGGTCTATATAAGACCAATTTTCTCACCTTGCACAAGACCCTCATCTGTAAATATCAAATATTGACTTTTCTGGTTTTAAAATAGAGATTATCATACTGTCTCTTACAGGGTTATTAAGCATGTGTGAAAATTCTTGGAAATGCAAAATGTAAGATATGTTAATGGTTATTGAACCCAATAAAAAATACCACAATCTTACATAGCAGAGTATGTGTTAAATGCTATTGATGTTTTATACATTTCCTACAATCAAATGAAATCATCTTTTATAAAATGGAAAAAACTAAAGCTAGCTATGTAGTTTTCTCCTTGGCAGATGTTGCTATGTGATACGCATTGTTCCACTGGGAAAGTCTCAGAAAATTGCATGTTCATTTTTGCTTTAGCTGTGTGAGATACTAAGAGAAAGATTAGCCTTCTGCAAAAAATATGTTGAACAATACATCAAACTTGGGAATGTTCAGAATCTATCAGATCTCATTTCTAGAATGTTGTAGTTGCTAAAATGTACATGGCATTGTAATAAAAATTAAAATTAAGTATTTACATAAATATGTTGTTTGTAGAAATTTGCATTGATTTCATTTAGTTGCATTCAAGATTTTTCTTCAGGAGTTTTGTTTAGCAGGGATAAAAGGAAAGAAAAAAATTCATAACCATTTAAAGAACAACTGCATATCAAAGATGGAAAGCTGGTTATTGGCAGAGTTTCAAAAGGAATTTTATGCAATGTATTTAATTTGTATGAATAAATTTATCAACTCACTATTTCAGTGATGAATTTACAGTAATAAAATATATAATCCTGATTTTCTGCATAAGGATACTAAAGTACAAATGCTATTACATGCTGTGGGCCATTCTGAAAATCAATATCTGAACAGGAGGAAAAAAAAACCTTTGGTATTCTAGGTCCTGAGAATGAAACAGTCACTACTATTGTTAAAACTTATTTTTTCTACTGAAGACTTTATTCCAGATTTATCACTACAAATGTTAACTGTATTCTCCTGCACTTGGGCCACTTATTTTCTTCCCAAATCATTTTTAATTTGACAAAGCAAACCCTATATGCCTATGTCATCATGGATATGGTTGCTTAATATATATTCAATTGAATTAGTATTGGTAAAATACAAGTGACAGCTACTTTAATAAAATCAAAATGAAGAAATAATTGATTTTTCTATTTCTCTTTACTTGTTAGGTCATCTGAATACTGAAGTCCTAGGACCTACTTGATGAGTACTTTTATTTTTATTTTTCTTAATGCCCTTCTCATACAGGCTGCTATCTTATTTGGGTGATGATTCTGGGTGATGCTGTCTGAGGGTAGTAAGTACATGGAACTTGTGCTACACGTGGCAGACCTTCACCTGGTATGCCTGGTCTGAGGGCTGTCTATATTCCAAAAAGTCAGTTGGGGAATTGGTCACATAGCTGCCCTGCATGGATAACTAGCGTGGTCACTACATCCCATGTCATGTTTCCCAGTTTTTTCAGGATTATTACATATTTTATATGTTGTATGTGTCATCCAGAAAATGTGCTTAAGTGAATTGTGAAAATGCTTTTATTAAATATTTATGTGAAAATTGGTTCATAATTAAAGTAGTTTATGATGGTGATCCCCTCCCATACCATGTATCCATATCTATAGCTATATCTCTATATATGAATATATATACATCTTTTATCATTCAAATATTTAATTTTAAAATTGAAAAAACATAGCATTGAGTAAATGTTCCCTACTGTTTTAATTATTTGAAAACACATTAAATGGAATGGTTTATTTTCTTAACAGGATTCAACAGTAGACAGTCTAACTAGCTTCATATTATTACAAGCAAGAATAAAGAAAGCAATAAAAATAAGTGAAAGCTGAAAGTGAAAGCTTATTGCAGGTCAAATGAGGTGAAGAGAAAAATTTTTATTATGTCTCAGTCCATTAAAGTAAACAATCTCTCTATTAGTGCATGGTGAACTGAATCTGGGCCATCAAAACTAGCCTTAGAAACAGATTGAATCATAAAGGAAGGATGTAAGAGAACTTTCATAACACACTAACCTGCTCATTTAGATCTCAAGAGAGGTAGTTTTATGTATGAAAAAGGATGTGGAAAGAAGGAGGACCAAGGAATAGAAAGCAACATATTAAAATGACTAAATAGGAATGAAAAACAAAAAGAAATGTTAGAGTGGATTTAGATATGAAAGAGAAAAAGCCAAAGGTTCTAAAATGCTCCCAAATCTGAAATTTTTTGAATCTTTGTGCTGGTCTACAAGTTTCAGACTTAGGGGCATTTTCACATTTTGGATATTCAGATGAAGTTTACTCAATCTGTACTAAAATTCTGTATGTGATTTTTATCTATGAAACAGCTAATTTCAACATTAATCCCCTTAGCAAGGCTTAAGTATATTTACAAAAAAAAAAAAGGTTAATCCTTTGATTGGTTAAGTATTAGCTATTTTAGATGATTACTTAATGCCGCTATGTAATAGGCCAAAGTGTTACCTTTTGTCTTTTAAAGGACTAGGCATTTATGTAAGCTGTAATTTTCTAAACTTTTTGTGAAATTTCATGCTTATTATACAAGTTACATTTTCTGCAGAGAGGTTTGAATAAGCCTAGAAATACAGAAAAGTTGGTTTGCCCTTCATTGATGTAATCATTGTTTATACTTTATAAGCTTTCATCTTTCAGGTATTTACACATTCACATTTCAACCAATATTATACATGATTTAACATGCTTTTCAGTTCCCTTAAATGTTTTTTAGCCTTTGAGCATACTTCTGTTTTAACCTTTTAATTTAACATTTTCTTAGCTTGATTCTGTTTATCTCATTGAGTGTACAATATTTACTACTATCTACTATAGTCCAGTAACAAATGCCATAGAGTAGGGGTCTGCTTTCATTAGGCTTATGCTGTAGACACCCAGTAAACAAGTAAAACATAATCTTCAAACAAAGAAACAGTTAATCAACAGTGTCATAATTTCTGAGAAGGAAATAAAAGGAAGTAAAGTGATAGGTCTACAATTTGAGGGAATTTGTAAAAGCATTTCTGTGTAAAGTAATTAGTATGATGCTTGCTGTATGGTAAGAATTCAAGAAACATAAACAATAGTGATTACAATAATAATAGTCAGAGGTAATGTCACATTAGAGCTCACACTGGAATGCTAGGGAACTGCTGAAGTTTTTCCAATCTTCTAGTGTTCTGACCTCAGCCATCTTTCAACAGATGTTCTCCCTTTCATGTAAATGCATATTTCTAAGTGTTATTAGTTTTGGTATCTTTTATTTACAATTTTAAATTTCTGGAAGATCAAAAATAATCGCAGAGGTAAAAAATTAAAACTACAACCTTACCACCCATGTCCTAAGTGCCTTTAAAAACTTTTGGCTTTACGTGAGTAGAGGCAATCAAATGTATCCATTATAAACTATAAAATTTGTCTTCATAGCAGTTTAGAAGTTGTTTTTTCAAAGGCACACATTTGAATTAAGCAATTCTCAGGGGTTTCTAGGTACCAACAGCTGTTTCTCCAGACTGTTGCCCAGAGAGATCTACATATAACTGTTTTCCATATTTTTATTTTCCTTGGAATTTACTTTTTCAGTTCTTTCAAATATTACTATGCTACTTTTAATTGACTTTGAATATTTATTATTTTACTTGGTAGCATATTTGAGGACCAGCTCTCTCCTGTGCCACCCTTCTTGAGATGCTTATTTCCTTTCTCCTTTCTTAATATGCTTGTATGACAGTTTTGATTGCATCATTTGCTACTCTGCAGTTTTAAGGGCTAAGAAGCTATTTCCACTGAGGCTCAATTCGTTGATGTATTGGTCAGAGTTGCTTAGAGGAACAGAATCCATAGGAAATACTGGTATAATTATGCAAAGGGGGTTTATAAGGTAGGTTTAAAGGAATAGAGGCGGGAGAGTCCACAACAGCTATGTTCATGCTAAAGAGCAGAAGGAACCAGCAGCTTCTCAAACCCAGAAGACAGAAGCTGCAAAACAAGAGGCATTAAGCACATGAGAGGACTCCCCCGCCCGAGATCCATCCAGCCATAATGGCGACGGTGCTCCTTCTTCCCAGCAATCTCCGCAACTCCTTCTTCCCCTAAACCCTTGGCAAAGCCCACACATGAAAAATAGCTCAATCACCTGTCACTACCTCATAAAGGAAGTTACATCAACTTCCTAAATCCCGCCTCACTACCTCCCAAGGAAGTAACGTCAACTTCCTAACTCCCGCCTCTGCCTGAATTTAGTCCAATCCCATTAGGCCATTACCTCCTAAGGAAGTTACTTCAGCTTCCCAAACCCCTCCTCTACCCAGCATTATATAAACCTGCTCCACTCCTTTGTCTGCAGAGAGTCATCACAGAGTCCTTTCTGTGATGGCTCCCTCTGTGCCCGCATTAAACTTTTTCTACCCTGCTGCCTCCCTTCTCTGATTCTTGCACTGCTTTAGATTCAGTATCCCAACAAATGACTCAATCAGCACATGCCCAAGGTCACCTAGAAACTCACTGGGGAGTTGTTAATGTGAGTCTGCTTTGGAAGGCTGAAGCAAATGGAGATCACAGTTCCAAGGTAATGGGAAGCAAAAGACACACATGCTCAAGCAGACTAGAGTGCATGGAAAACACAGAACTTACTTCTTCTTTCCCTCTTTTATCCCCTCCATGCCTGGCTGGATCTTCTTCCTTCAGTTGCCTGGCCTACATGCCAGTCATTTCCACAGACACATCCAGAACCGTGCTTTCCTAATGTGCGAGGCATTTCTTAATGGTAACAACTATTTCTCCTTTTCCTTTGTCTTCTTGAATTCTCCATTTTCTAAAATGTTTCTTTCATATTTTTGCTCTAGTCTTCTTTCAGACTACTGCTTTTGAAACTTAGTTAAGAGATCAGTGTATATAAGGAGAAGAAGTTGACATCATGATTGATATCAATCATGGTGACAGTGAAAATGTGATTATATGCTGTTTCTTTATACTTTGTTGTGCAAATTTGTTCTAAGAATTAATCTTTCTTTTCTTTGCATAACTTTCTAAGTTCTTATATTTAAGTTTCTTCCCTATGATGCATTAGAGACATGTTTTTTGTTTTTTATTTTTCTGGTACCAGGAATAGAACTCACGACCTCACACTTGCCAAGCAGGCGCTTGTGCCACAGAACTAAACCCCCAAACCCCACGAGAGACATCTTGGGAAGCATATCTTCTAGAAGCTTCTTCAGAAAGGAGAATGAGAGAAAAAATCAGTGTTAGTCTTTTAAACTTGCTTCACAGTTTAGATGTATCCAGACTTTTAGATTAGAAATTGTGTATCCTCGGAATTTTATAGCATTGTTGTAATATCTCTCCAGTGCTGTTTAAGTTTATTCAAAAATCAATCAGTATGCCTTTCTGAATAATTTTCTAGTTTTAGTTTTCAGAGTATTTTTTGAAACTTTTTTATACCTGTTGTTCTAAGTTATTGTGTCTATGCATTTTGGAGTAAACTATTATTATTATTTTTATCTTTTCAGGGAATTGTGAGTTTTCTTAACTAGGAGACTTTAATCTATGAATTTTGGAGAAATTATAAATTAGTGTTTTGCTAATTTGCTTCTTTTAATTGCTTTCTATCTTTCTCATGCCCCATTTATAAAATGTTGAATAACTATTGATCTTTTAACTTTTTAATCTTTCTTCAATTCACCTTCATTCTGCATTTATTTTCTTTTTATGGGGCATATAAACATGCTTATTAAGGTGTAATTTAGATATTTTTAAAGTTGCAGATAAGTATGCATGTGTACATAGGTTTATTTACTTAAGGAGAATCTTTCTTGTACTCTGTTTCATCATAATATCTTAATTTTTAAAGGATATATGCTATTACATTTTTCTTGGAATGTCATTTTGTTTAGTAACTACCATTCCTCCATTCCTTTGTCTTACTGAATTTTCTATTTTTAAAAATGTTTCTCGCATATTTTTATTTCAGTCTTTTTTTTCAGATTATTGGTTTTGAGGCTCACATAAGAACTCAGTTTGTACAAATAAAAGAAAGACATGGCTTTTGAAAAATCTGGCATCAAGTTTTGTTGCATGTTTAGACAATTAACTCCTTGGGAGATTATTTTCTCTGGAAGCAGGAAGCTGCTCACACCCTGGCTCACCCACGCTTCGCTTTCTACTTCGTACCTTAGAGACCAGCATCATTCTCCCAGAGAGCTGCTGGATTTAAAGAAGCACTAAGATCAAACATAATATTTGTCTCCCAGCAAATGAAAGGGTCAAAGAAAAGATCACAGAAATCTGCCGCCTTTCTCAGGAACATAATAAGATGCATTCTTCATGAGGCAAAGATAAACTGAGGACACACCTGAAGTTTTACCATTTAGGAGAGAGCAGTCTGCCATTTTGGTTATACTTTTGGAAAGTAGACACTTCTAGAAAGGCCATTCCAAAGATCACTCAAATGACTAGCAAAGACATAATTTTCTACCCATGTCCCTATGGAGTCAAGAAGGAACCATTCTAGGGTGATTTTTGCTTTTGTTTTTGTTTTTGTTTTTCTTTTTATATAGCCATTATCTTGCAGAAGAAAAGGACAAGTGATTCCGAAGAGTTTACCCTAAAGAAAGAAAAACCTTTCAGTATAGTCCAGCTTGATACTATTTGGAAATGAAGGCACTGGCCAATTCCTTTGTTAATTTAAGCAAGGGATGCAAACTCCAATGGCCTCAGTTTCAGATAGGAATAGTAATATCTGGTTTATAAGATTGCCATGAGTTTTAAGGAAGAGAATTGAAATTATTTAAAGTCTTTTAGACAGAGCATGGTCTATAGCAGAAGTACAGATGTTTTTGAGTATTCATTTATGTATTGAAGGCTAGAATTGGAAGGGAGGAGTGATTTTAAATTAAGTACATAGTTTGTCACTTAGAGAGTATTTTAGCTCTGTCCCTGCAGACTCAGGCTATTGTAAAGCTGTTCTGGGTCAAGGCATTGATGCCTC
>RJWM01049257.1:0-11184 GCA_004363535.1 Dasyprocta punctata
TTAGTCCTGTTTCTGTCTGACCCGGTGTCCTCAGGCACCCTGGTGCCAAGCCTTCCTGCTTTACTTTTCAGCCCATGGAAGGAGCGTTTTCAAGCCCTGCGGATGGACAAAAGACGTACTTTAGGCACACAGAGCTTTTGGATCTTTTGATCTTTTCTCCACATCTCTGTCATGGAGCTGCCTCTGTAAACACTGCTTCTTCTAACTAATGGCTGGGGATACACTGTTCTAGTTGATATTTTTGCTATTTTTTGAGTTAATAAACAGAAAATATTTTGCCTTTAAGGTTTTCCTTAGCAGCAGACCTAGTGAAGAGACCCCTGTTGCTCTGGTCAGTGCTTGGGGAGCCATGGGCATGAGCCAGGGCAGTGTAGGTGCCAGCTTGGCTGGACCTGGTCTCTGTCCCTGGTTCCATGATGAAGACCTAGCGGCCTCTCACCACAGGACCCAAAGGCTCTTTCTGCTCACCTTTTAGCACTTGCTAAACCCAGACTGGAATTTTCTTTGGATCAGATCTACAAAGCTCACATTTTCCCATACTCCCCAAATGCAAAAGCATAGTAGAAACTGTCCTTCATTTCTGGCAAACAAATATTGACTCTAAAATAGAGGTAAAGGTTGCCAAAAGTAACTGGGTCCATATCAGGGCTGGCAACAGGAAACGGAGAGGTGGAGAGGTTCCATGGTGACAGACGGTGACAGACCAGGTGCCACACATCTCAGGAAACGGCAGCCAAAGAGCTACCAGGTGAGGGACACCGGGTGAGTGGCAGCTTCTGGTGCAGGAAAGGGGTCATCTGGGTGGCCGCACACCTCTGGAAGCGTCCAGTTTCCAGTCAGCCAGCAGAGGCTGCAGAGCCCTGAGGGCTTGCAGTGAGTCACCTGTCCTTGCCAAGGTGACAAGCAGAATGCCTTGCCCAAACCCCTGAGGGTGGCATGCTGCCTAGGCCTCTGCTTCCCATTCTGGGGGAGGCTCAAAGATTGCAGGAGCCAAAGCCCAAACTCATTCAGCTCAAGTAGGAGAACTAGGACAATAGCCTCAGAATGGGCTAACATTGAGCGTCAAAGCCAGGTGTGGCCCAGGCCTGCAACCCCAGTGATTCACGGGGCTGAGGCTCTAAAGAATGAAAAACTCATGTTCATTAAGATCACAGTCAAGTTTGAGTCCCCTCCCTGAGCAACTCAGCAAGATCCTGTCTCAAAAAGGGACTGGGGATGTGGCCCTCGGGCTTGATCCCCAATACTGCAAAAACAAAACAAAAAACGACAATAACAACAAATGAGGAAAAGAGCTCCAAAGCTGATTAGCTGACAAAGAATACTCGTCAGATCCTTGGCAATGCGCATTGTCTTCCTATCACCACAGTAACAGATTTGTGTCTTAGTACACAAATCGATTACCTTACAGCTCTGGAAGTTGGAAGTCTGAAATGGTATTCACTTAGTGGGCTATACCCAAGGTGTAGGGGGAAATTGTGTTCTTGTTCTTTCCCCAGCTTCTAGAGGTCACTGCATTCCTTGCTTCATTGCTTCGTTGTGTGTCTTTATAGACAGTGGTAAACTTAGCAAAATGTGTGGGCTTGCAATCTCAGCACTTGGGAGGCTGAGGCAGGAGGTTCCCTGTAAATTTAAGGCAGTCTGGGCTACAAAGTGAGTTCAAGGTCAGCTGAACTGCATAGTAAAACTCTGTCTCAAAAAGACAAACAAAACAAAAACTCAAGAAGAAAGTAAAGAAAGGGAAAAAAAAATCCCCAAAAGATAGATGGAGTTGGATGCTACCAAAATTAAAATAATACAATTGTAGCTTATAGCTTACCTAGAGGAGAGAAATGAAAGGACAAAAGGGAAAAAATCTCAAAGGAACACAGTTTTTAAATGAAACAGGATGAAAAATCTAGAAGCTATACAAGGAGATGCTACACCTATGTGACACTGTCTTTGAAGAAAGAAACAGGCCAGAATAGAAGAAATGTTTGAAGGTCTAACTCAAGAAAACTTAATTGAAATAAGAGAGGGTTTGACCTGGTGCAATGATAAAAGTGCACTGTGCAAGTTGGAGTTGTCGGAGATGAAGAAGAAATCCTGTTGGGTGAGGAGAAAGAAAGAGAGACAGAGAGACAGAGAGAAAGACACACAGAGAAAGACAGAGAGACAGAGACAGAGACAGAGAGAGGAAATAGAAGAAAAAATCCAGCAGATATTAGATATTCCAGATATCTTTATGGTACTACCAAAGCAAAAACAGAAATCCTCACAATATTCTTATGGAAAAAAGGGCTAGCCCTGATTTCATACCCAGCCCAACTGTCCTAAAGCATAAAGCCTCCCCACAACAATTCTTTTAGCTGGAAGAATTAAGAAAGATCATTCTTGGAAATTCTTGTGCAGTCATTATTAAGGCCTCTCCAGCCAGAGTATGAGAAGAAAAAGAAAGAAACATTTCAGATTTTCTTTAGAGAAGAGCATGATACTGGTGGTGACACACAACCTCTTGCAGTTCTAACAGAAATGATATTTTCCTTCCTTCTCTTAACAATACTAGTAATAATAGTAATTATCCACACTCCATTCCTACTCATAAATATGGAAGTCAAAATTCTAAAAACATACTGGTTAATGAATCTAATAACATTTAAATGTGTTGTGACTCAGCTGGTTATTATGTGAGCAAAGAACAATTCAAGAGTTCTAATACTTTAATTCATAGGGAAATTAAAACTCATCTTCATTTTATGCTAAAAGGCATTTGAAAATTTTCAACATCCATTCTAATTTTTAAAAAATTCTCAAAGAAATATTAACAGATGGATGCTACTTCCTTATTCACCTTGGATACAGGATAAAACATATCTGTCTCAGCTTAAAATATGGCACCTTTTTTTTTTTCAGTAGTCGGGGTTGAACCCAGGGCCTTCACACTGAACCACATCCCTGGTTTTAATCATTATTTTAAAATTTTGAGACAGGGTCTTACTGAGCTGTCCATGATGGGCTTGAACATGCAGTCTTTCTGCCTCAGCCTCCTAAGTAACTATGATTTCAGGTGTGTGTCACCACATCCAGCTCCAGTGTCATTCCTGGTAGCAAGACCCTAGATCCTTTTGCACTAAAATCAGCAGCCCATGCTCACCACCACTGCTGAACACCAACCTGGGTGGGAGAGGGGGAGACACAAAGCACCAGACCAACTCATGCCAAAGGGGTCAGGTGGGATCTACAGAGGACGCTGGGTCTAGATGCCAATGGCAGGAGACATAGAGGCTGCAGCGACATGCTCGATGGCACCAGGGGGGACAAAATCAGCAAAAAATGTCCCCAGATTTTCAACAGACAAATTGTTAGGAAAAAGAAAGGAAGGAAAAGGCAACCTGGAGGTTAGATAAGACTTGTAAGACAGACCGTGTGGTGTGACCTGCTGGGACAGACAAATGGGCCAGGGGGTAGGACCAGGCCATCGTGGACTGAGTGGCTGGGATGCACATGGGGTAAATCCATTAAGATGTGCAAGAAGGTCACACCTGCAGGTGCCAGGAGAGTTGGTGCTTTGTGGGGAGGAGGAAGAGGTTGAGACCAGAATACACAGAAGGTGAGCATTAGCCGGGGGCTGCTGTGGGCCTGGGTAATACCTCAATTCCTCTGTAAGCTGCACGCATTGCTTGTGTATTTTTTCTGTCTCAGGGTTTTAGTCTACAACAAAAAGCCTTAAGAACATGTTAAACACTGCATGGCATAAAACACGGTAGCAAAATCCAAAGTCAAAAGGCAAATTGTACCATAATGCTGGCATCCAATATCAAGAGTAAAGGACTTCCTCTGTGACTGTACAAAGAGCCTTTAGAAAGTCATAAGAACAAAAGCAAGCATTCATTAGAAAACGTGAGCAAAGAGTCCCAAACCCATGCAAGACTCAGATTCACCAGGACTGGGCTTTATGATGTGGTTCGTCTGTGTCTCTGGTCTTCCGTCTTTCTGGCCCACAATCCTTTGGGGTCAAGCATGGCCTGGTGATTGGTTTTGGCCAATGGGACAGAGAAGAAGTGAACCACATGCCCGTCAGGGGGCAGCACTCACCTGTCCAGGCGATCGTGGTGAAGGACCATTACCCAGAGGCAGCTGCTGAAGGTCACTGAGCTCCCTGGGGACTGGGCAAGAAGCTGAAACATCTCTGGGTCATTTGTCACCACGGCAGAACCTTGCCTATCTGTGGGCAGGATACAGATGTTCTCACTGTGGCCTTTACAATTATTATCTTGGTTCAGGCGAGGAAGAAAAATTCTCCTGTTCTCAGTGGTAAGTGATCAGCTGCATTCTCCAAAGCAGGAAGGTTTCTAAATGTAGCTGATAAGACCCCAAAAATGACAACCATTTTAGCAAAGCTGAATATCTTCATACTTCAAAATGCTACCCATGGGCATGAAGCTTTGATGTCTGCAGATTTCATTTATTTTGCGATCTCAATAAAGGCACTAGATTGTGAAAGGGGGCATCCACCCTTCTTTATTTCACTTTTTTGTTGGACAAATATTTATTGAGCACCTATTCTGCATCTGGCACTTTCCTGGGTGATATATCAGGGAGTGAGGGGACTAGCACATCCTGCTGGCCTGGAGTTTATGTTCTGGGGCGACACAGATAATAAACAACAGACTGCCACATAAATAAAGAACTCGGCACAAAAGAAGGTGATAAGAAAATAATAATAACCGCAGTTAAAAATAAAGAATAGAAAAGAAGCAGAGTACGGAAGATGAGGAAGACACGGGGAGGTGCTGAGGTTTTGAGCGAGGTGCTCAGTGGGGACCTTGTGGAGAAAGGGGTGTTCGAGCAAAGCCTGGGAGAGAGGGTGAGCCCTGCAGATCCCAGAGCAAGCACGTCCTGTGGGGACCACAGACCCTGTGCAAAGCCTGTGGGAGAGACAGGCCTGGGCCATGGGAGGGCCAATGAGGGGGCAATGTGGCTGGATGCCTGGAACGAATGGGAGCGTGGGAGTGATGATGCAGAGGAAAGAGAGAGGCGTGCATGTGTGTGAGAGCATGAATGTGTGTGTGAGTGTGTGTGTGCATGCGTGAGTGTGTGTGTAGGTAACTAGTGGTGTATAAAGGAAACTAAGAGTCAAGCAGTGCTATCATCTGACAAGTGATTTCCCCCCATCCCTATGTTGGGGATGGAACAGAGGGCCTTTGCACTGATCTATATCCCCAGCCTTTCTTTCATTTTTATTTTGAGACAGGGTCTTGCTGAGTTTCCAGTTTTCCCAGACTGACCTCAAACATGCAATCTGTCTTAGTTACTTTTCTCTTGCTGCTGAGACAAAATACCTGGCCTTCATGAGTTAAAGAAGGAAAGGTGTATTTCAGTTTGTAGAGGTTTCAGTCCATAGTTGGCTGGCTCCAAAGCAGGGCGGTGTGGTGGAGGGACATCATAGAGGAGAAACAGTCCATGGCAGGACAAGCAGGAAGCCAGATACCCTCCTTCCATCTGTCCCTTCATATCCTATCCCAGCTACCAGCCTATTTATTGGTATCACCCACACCCTTCTCACTACCCACACCCAGAACTATGCTAAACCAATCAGTAGAATGATCCAATTATCACTCCCTTAATCCAGTACCACACATCCGTGATCCAGTCACCTTCTAAAAACCCTATCTATGAGTGCATAAGGCTTTGGTGTGGGGGGGGGGACATCTAGATACAAGGCAGAACATGATCCTCCTGCTTCAGCCTCCCCAGAGTGCTGGGATTACATGCATGCATCACTGTACCTGGCTCCTGATGCTTTAACTGAATCATTTTGCCTATAGGGGAAATGGGCAGAGCAGGTCAGTTGCAGGGCCTTGCAGTGACCCAGCATCCACAGTGCAGATGGCCACGAGGCTGTTCAGAGTCTCAATCCCTCCTTTCTAGGTAGAAGCCACCTGCCATGTGACCCCTCATGGTCTGACTGTGCAGTGAGAGAATGAGCAGAGTCAGGTGTTTCTGTGGTGGCTGATGAAGATGAGTCAGGCCAGACAGTGTCCTTGAGGGCAGCAGGATGGAGAGGGAGGCCAGGAGTTCTGTGAATGTCAGTGGTGCCAGCCATTGCAGAAGTGTCCTGGGGCTGTGTAATAAACACCCATCAGCAACTGGCTTAGAATAGCAACATTCATCCCGCGGCAGTGTATGAGTCCAGTTTCGGCTACTGTAACAAAATACCTGAGGCTGACTGCTTTATCGAGAAAAGAGGTTTGTTTAGCTCACAGTTTTGGAGACTGGATATCCACACAGCATGTTGCAGGCTCAGGTGAGGACCCTGTTGACTGCATACATGGTGGTGGGAGCATGTATGTCACTCTGTGGTTTCTGTCCCTCTTCTGTGAAGCCACCAGGATTCCTTCATGGGCCTCCACCCTGATGACTTGATCTAACCCTACCCAAGAGCTCCACCTGTAAATGCCATGCTTGGATTAAGTTTACACACTATGTTAGGATGGCAGGGATCAGACTCTATTTTACTTTGCGGGGAAAAATGCAGTCATACCATGCACATCAGGTGGTCCTGGAGGGCAGAGCCCCCCTTCTCGGGGTCGCGTCCCCTGGGGCTCTGTGGAGAGTCTTTTCCTGCCTCCTCCAGCTCTCAGGACTTCAGCATCCTGGGCGCAGGTGTGTGCCCACTCCCACCCCGCCCCTCTAGCCCTGTGTCCCTGGGCTTAGGATGCTCAGGGGTGAGTCTTCAGTAGTTTAAGATGGGTCTTTCGTGGGTCTGAGAAGTTGGAAGAATGGTGTCTTTAGTTTCATCTCCCATCCGGCCTATCATCGTGTCTTGGTGCTGGCTGAGTCCTTCTGGTTGCTGATATGTGAGATGTTGACTAAGAGTCCCCGAGACCCTAGAAGTCAGATCCGCCTGGTGGTTACACAGGAGAGTAGTGAGATGTCGGGCTCCAAATCCCAGCCTCTGACCCTTGCCCCACTGCTCTGACCTTGGGGCACCAGTGGTTTGAAGTCCAATCACCGCCTCCACAGCCCTGTACACCCTGTCACCGCACAGTAATCTTCATCCGCAAAATAGGAGAGTGTGGAGGACCACCAAGATGGCTTCCCTCAAAGAAGACGGTTTGCCTCCATTTTGGTTCACCTTTGCCCTACTCCGGGGTAGGCTATGCGTAGAGCTGGTGAGGGAGGTGTTCAGCCGCCTCCACTGGCTTTAAGCAATGGCGGTGCATCTAGCGGAGACGTTAATGTGTAGCTTTTGAAGCAAAGCCATAGGTCTGTGTGTAGCCCTGCCTGTAGCTCCCTCCTACTAAGTGCGAGCTAGGCCGAGAGACGCAGGCAGTCGGGCTGTGGGCTGGGCTGGAGCTTTCAGAAAAGGCAGTGATGTCCCAGGGCAGTTAAGGCCAGAGGTCAGGGCTGGAGCAGCTGACCCAAAACACAAGATCCTTCCTCCACTGTGTCATGCAGATTCCTCCAAACTCAGAGGCCACCTGCTACCGAAACTGGTATTCTTCCCTCGCACCTCTCTCTGCACATTGCCGGGGTGCCGCTGCCCCCTACACAGCTCAGCTCTCTACTTCCCGCCATTCTCCATTACTCAACCCCAGCCACTCCCTCCTTTGCAAATTAATAAAACCCGGGTTCAGCCCTGGGGCGTGGCCTTGCTCTGGGTAGCCTTTGTTCCGCCTGGATTTAGGACCCCTTGGCTCCCCATAACTGTAGCTATGTCTCTGCTTCATTAATCAGGCTGTGCGTTGCATTGGAAGTGGCAGATTGGAATTTATTGATGAGAATTTTGATAACTTTTCCCTGGGATCACAATTTATAAGCTCCAGACTGTGACGAGGTTCAGGACCTTATAGAAGAGGACAGAGGTGGTCTCTGAGGGTCACACGCAATCGGCCGTCCCTGCCTATCCTTCGTGGGCTCTGACTCCACGGAGTCATGGATCAAAGGTTCATTGTGTCTGAGTGAATGTGTGCAGACACTGGCCGTCATCCTTCCCTAAGTGACACAGCACAGCAGCTGTCACACAGCATTCACGCCGTTCCAGGCGCTGTAAGTCATATGGGGGGGACAAGCGTGGACTTTGCTACAGTGGGGGCCAGAGCCGAAGGCACCCGGGGCAGCTGTGTGTGTCTCATTCCTTCTCCCGTGGCCTCGTCTTCCACCCACTACCCACGGTTCCTGCCTGGTCCCCGATTTCACATCTCTCCATCTCCTCTCCTCTCAGGGTGATCCCGCTGCTTGGCTCCTCTGATCTTTGGTCACTGAGGAGCCACATGGGCCCTGGTCGCCTGCCCCTTGCTGTGTCCTAGGACTGTGCACGGAGAAAGGCGTTTGCAAGTCCCCCTTCTCAGGAGTTGCCTTGGGCGGAGAGTCTGCTAGCACCTTCTGGAGTCCGTGTTCTTGGAGGAGAGGTGCTGCTGCTCTGCCCTCGAGTTTGTCACCGTAATTACACTCTCGTGACACATACCTGTCGCGTGCACTGGCGGATGAATGGATGAACAGGACACGGTCCACACAAACAACAGGATGTCCCTCGGGCCTAGAAAAGGAAGGGATTCTGACACCCGCTGCCATGTGGGCCAACCCTCAGTGAAGAATAAGCAAGGCACAAAGGGACAGATACTGTGGGGTCCCTGGAGCAGTCAGAGTGGTAAACAGAAAGCAAGCGGTGGCTGCCAGGGGCCATGGAGGGGAAGAAGGTGGGACAGAGTTTCAACTCCGCAAGATGAGAAGGAGCAGTTGCACCACAGTATGATGCGTTTACTATCCCTGGGCTACTTATGCACTCAGAAATGGTTACAGTGGTGAATTTTATGTCATGTGTTTTTACCCCCAATAAAAAACCGAAAAAGAAAACAAGAATAAAGGGTTGATTCAGGCAACGCAGCAGTGAATCTCCACCGCGCTGTGCGGAACGGGGAGGGGTGGATTCAAAAGGCTTCATCCTGCAGGACTGTGTCACACAACAGTCTCCAAAGGACAGCGTTGTGGGGCCAATCTCTCGCTCTGTGCTTCCCAGGGGCTGGGGATGGGGAGGGGACATCCACACAGGCCCCAGGGGAGTGTGTGAGGGGACAACTGGCTGATGGTGGCTGCATGTCCGTAGTGCTTGGCAAACTTGGAACTGCGCATTAGGGAGGAAGACTTTCATCTCAACTAAATCTGACCTTTTAGAAATGGAAAGACAAAGGAGAAAGATGTTCTGAGTGGGCGGGCAGAAAACAAACAAACAAACAAGCCTGGGAGAATATTTAGGAGTGCGTGAAATAAAAACCATTCTTCAACAAGAACCCAGAGTTTTTTTTTTTTTCTCTGTTTTCACAGCGCTGGGAAATTCACGTGCACCCCCCTCCCATGTTTTATGCACTCCTCAAACACAGCATGAAGATTTGTGCAGGTGGCGCTGTGGACGACCGTGAGGGTCCACCCCGTGTCTGTCTCGTGACTCGCCCAAGTCAGTGGAGGTTTGAGGCTTCTAAGGAAGTGGCAGGCGCTGAGTGCCTCACCCTGCACCGCCGCTTCATCTCATCTCTTGGAATTCATGTTTGCTGCTTCTGGTTTCTAGTGCTGGGATAGAATTCAGGGCCTCACGCGTGCCAGGAAAGCTCTGCCACTGAGCTGCACACAGCCTGCTTGCGGAGACTGTAGAGATGGTGAAATGCACACGCCTTCTGTGTCACAGTATTTACTTATTTATTTATTTAGGTGGTGGACTGAAGATGGAACCCAGGGTGCCTGTACTGAGCTACACGCCCAGCCCTTTTTAATATTTTATTTTGAGATAGGGTCTCGATAAATTGTTGAATTGCCCAGGTTGGGTTGGAATTTGCAACCCTCCTGCCTCAGCCTCCCGGAGTGCTGAGATTACAGGTGCTTGAGTACCACCACACCCAGACACTCTTCTTCCTTGCTCTCCAGCCACCCACAGGAGGCAACAGCCCTCTCCAGGTAACAGAAAGCGAGCAGAGGGTTGCCATTTGCAGAACTTCTGGCTGAAAGACAGCCTCATGCCTGCACACCGCCCCATTCCTGCCTTTCTAGGGCTGGGACGCAGACAGTGAAGCGATCTGGCTTCCACCACGTCTGCTGTGGATGAGGCTTGGGTGACTTGGAGTGGCACAGGGAAAGAACCTGGGTGCCCAAGCGACCACAGCCTGGCCTGACCTGAGGCTGTCAGGAGGCACACGCTTCTCTGTGTAAACACCCTGCCTCCTCCCCAGCGCAGTCCTCAAGAAAATTTGCACAGGGACACGGGGTGGGGCTGCCGGCACCTGTGTCACTGGCTTAGCAGCCTGGGCGGGACTCCCAACTCCCCACAGCACGCCTTGGTGAGGACCAAGAAGCTGACATCTCCAAGGCCGCCCCTGTCTTCGCCCTGGGGCAGGGGCTCTCTGGGCTGCTTAAGCCACCACCAACTCCCTCCCAAAACTCGCTCTTCCTCCAAGCCCCCAGGTTTCTGGACAACTTGCCCAGAAAACCCCAACCGTGCAGGCTCATGCAGGTGTCTTCTGGGTGACCCCACAGTACACGCTGCACATTCGTCCTTCCATGTGACTCTCCTGGCCCCACTCGGGCTGGGCGGGGTTGGGGAAGGACTGGTGGGGGCCTGAGGAAATGATCTGGGGGAGGATGAGCTCTGTATATCGGAAGGGGTTTGGTCACATGGGTTATGTACTCATCAATAGCATCAAATCATGACACTGTCTCAGCACTCTGGGAGGCTGAGGCAGGAAGATTGAAAGTTCAAGCCAAGCCTTGGAAACTTAGCAACTTAGCAAGACTCTGTCTCAAAAAATAAAAAATAAGAGCTGGGGGATATAGCTCAGTGTGAAGGCCCGGGGGTCAGTCTCTAGTACCGCAGAGAAGGATGAGGAGGAAGAGGAGGAGAGAGAAAGGGACTGGGGAGAACCCTACTGTGATGCTGTACGGGAGCTGCCACAGAAGTGGCCGAGGTGGAAGAGACTTGGGGGTCTCGATCCAAGGCCCAGGAGCCTCCCCACTCCAGCGCAGCGGGGCTCCTCGGTGAGCCTGCTCCACACTGCCCGCGCTGCCCCTCCGCTTCCTTGGGCCCGTGCACATCCCGAGGCGCTTCTCCTGCACCACACGCCTCTCCCTGGGTCCCATGGCTGTGTCACCATGGACAGCGGGTGCGGGTGTCCTGTGGCCAGGTGGTCACCCTCCTCCCAGGTGCACCCTGGCTGCCCC
>RJWM01049258.1:0-11118 GCA_004363535.1 Dasyprocta punctata
TGGAAAGAGGTCTCGTTCTCTTGGGTAGAAAGAACCAATATAGTGAAAATGGCCATACTTTCAAAACTGTTATACAGAATCAATGCAATCCCAATCAAAATTCCAATAGCATATCTTACAGAATTAGAAAAAAACATCCTAAAATTCGCCTGGAACTAGAAGACACCTAGAATAGCAAAAGCAATCCTGGGCAACAAAGGCAAGACAGGGCATCATAATCCCTGACTTGAAATTATACTGTAAAGCTATTGTGATAAAAACAGTGTGGTCCTGGGGAAAAAAAAAGACCTGAAGATCAATGGAGCAGAGTAGAAGATGCAGAAACAACTCCAGACACACTAACCCACCTTATCTTTGACAAAGGTGCTGTCCTAGTTACCTCTCTCTCATTGCTAAGACAGAATACCTGATGCCTAAAATTAGGGAAGGAAAGCTTTATTTCTTACAGTTCTTGGGGGTTTCAGTCCATACTCAGTTGGCTTCAAGGCAGCGTGGTATGGTGGGGCAGTTGTTCATGGCTGCTGCTAAATGCAAAAGCACGGGAACTAGCAAGAGAGAGCAGACACACCTTCCCCCCGCCCTTACACTATAAGTTGGCTCCACCCCTGGGCAGGTGCAACACTCACATCACCAATCCCAGCGCCAGACAACAAACCAATCACAAATGCCAGACTCAGCCCCGTCCATAATTACATGAGGCCTTGGTGGTGAGGACACAGGATCAAACCCATACAGGTGCCAAACACATTCACTAGAAGAAATATAGTCTTTTTATAAGTGGTGTTGGAAAACCTGGCTCTACACATGTCAAAGATTAAAACTGGACCCATATCTTTCACCATATACTAAGCTGAAATCAGAATGGATCAAAGATCTTAATACTAAAACAGAAACATTAAATCTGCTTGAAGAAGCCTGATGTGGTGGTGCATGCCTTTAATTCCAGCACTTGGGAGGCTGAGGTAGGAGGAGTGTTGTGAGTTCAAGGCCGGCTTGGGCTACAATGTGAGCACAAGGCTGACCTGAACCACATAGTGTGACCCTGCCTCAAAAAAACTAGGGCCAGGAGTTTGGTTCAGTAGCTTAAGTGCTTGTCTGGCAGGTGTGGTTGTGAGTTTGATCCCCAGTGCCACAAAAAGTAAATAAATAAATAAATAAATCTGTTGGAAGATAGAGTTGTTAAAACTCTTGAAGACATTGGTGTAGGCAAAAACTTTATGAACAAAACCCCGATTGCACAGGAACTATCACAAAGAATCAACAACTGGGTTTTCACCCTACTGAAAAGTTTTTGCACAGCAAGAGAAACCACCAATAGAGTGAAGAGACAACCCACTACATGGGAGAAAATGTTTGCCAGCTGTATGGGGTATGCTATGTCCCCCCAAGTCCTCACATAATTTTGATGGAGCTGAGTTATTGGTTTGTTATTGGTTTGTTGATTGACAATGTGAGCGCTGTGCCCGCCCAGGGGTGGAGCTGAGATACAGTGTAAGGGAAGGTGGCTCTTCCTCTTACACTTCCGTTTCCACCTCCTCTGCTCGCTCTCTCTCTCTCTCTCTCTCTCTCTCTCTCTTGCCAGCGCGGCTTGTGCCTTGCAGCTTACAGCCACCATGAACAGCAGGCCTGCCATGCCACGCTATCTTGGAGCCAACTAATGGACTGAAACTCCCAAGAAACTGTAAGAATAAACCTTTCCTTCCCTAACTTTGGGCATCAGGTATTTTGTCTTGGCAACGAGTGAAAAGTAACTAAGACAGAATTTGGTACCAGGAGTGGGGTCGTTGCTGTGACTATTCCTGACCATGTGGTTCAAGAGCCTTTGGAAATGGCTTCCGGGGAAAGTTTGGAAAGGTTCAGAGATGTCATCTACATGCATAGAGCTGGAACGTCTTAGGCTGTTTTGTATGGGAGATTCTGGTCAGAGCTCAGGGGACCAGAAGGCTGATAGAAAGCCTGCTGGTAAAGACCAGGCACGGGAGATTTCTGCTGGGAAGAATGACATTCAGTGTTGGACTCCACACGATGTGTGTTATGGTTTGGCAGAAAGTTTGTCTACATTTTGCCCATGCCCGGAGACTTTGCCTGAGACTGAGATTAAGGGCAAATGATTATTTACTCTACAGAGTGAAATTATGATGCAGCCAAACATTGAAATGGTGGCCTGGCTTTTGTTGGGGGCTCTTAGCCAGATTTATGTTGTGGTTAAAGAGCAAGGAGCCCAGCATGGTGATTTAAAACCTGAGTTTGGCCAGGAAGCTGTGGACTGTAAAGATGGAGCTGAGACCTTGATTGCTGAGAAGGAACAAAAGAATAAAAAAGATGGCCTTGGGACATCCTGGGAAGCAGTGGGCCTCCGCCCTTTGCAGCCTCAGGCCTTCAAAAGTGAAAGAGTTTGCTCAGAGGAAAAAGCCGCAGAGTGCCTTGTCCCAGAGTGGCGACAGAGGCCACGCCATGTCCCAAAATGGCAGCGGCCACCCCGGATTCCAGAATGGCAGCATAGAGAAGCTGTTCCTCACAATCAGGTTCAGAGAGTTCAGCGATCCAGGCAGCCAACCCCTACAGCCAAGAGAAAGGAAAGCCTGGATACTGCTGCAGCCTGCAGCGGACCTTGGCGGCATCCATGTGGCGCTGGTTTTAAGTACAAGAAAAGGCTAAGGTAGCTTCGGCCTCGCCTGCAGAGAGCAATGTGTAAAGATGTAAGGGTGGAGCCAAGGAACATGGATCATCCAAGAAAAGCTATGAAAGTTAAGACCCCTGAAGGTGCCACAGGGGTGGAGGGACTCAAGCCTGTTGGAGCTTGTAACCAGATTACTTCAGATGCTGAGCAGAGAACTCCAGGACTTAATGTTTGCCCTGCTGGATTTTGGACTTGCTTTGGTTCCAATGCTTTGTATTCCCCTGTTTGTAGCTTTTGGAATGGTAATGTTTATCTTGTGCCTTTATATGTTGGAAGTGCTTAACCTTGTTTTCATTTATACAGGGGATTACAGATAAGAGTTTGCCATAGATCTCGAAGGAGATTTGGGACTTGGACATTTCAGCAATGCTGAAACTGTTAGGACTTTGGCAACCTTTGGAGATGGACTAAATGGTTTTTGTATTAAGAATATAAATGAGTCCTTGGGGGTCCGGGGGTGGAATGTATGGGGTATGCTATGTCCCCCCAAGTCCTCATATAATTTTGATGGGGCTGAGTTATTGGTTTGTTATTGGTTTGTTGATTGACAATGTGAGCACTGTGCCCGCCCAGGGGTGGAGCTGAGATACAGTGTAAGGGAAGGTGGGTCTTCCTCTTACACTTCCGTTTCTGCCTCCTCTACTCTCTCTCTCTCTCTCTCTCTCTCTCTCACCAGCGCGGCTTGTGCCTTGCAGCTTGCAGCCACCATGAGCAGCAGGCCCACCATGCCACACTATCTTGGAGCCAACTAATGGACTGAAACTCCCAAGAAACTGTAAGAATAAACCTTTCCTTCCCTAACTTTGGGCGTCAGGTATTTTGTCTCGGCAACGAGCAAAAAGTAACTAAGACACCAGCTTTTCCTCACACAAAGAATTACTATAGAGAAAATAGAAAGAACTCAAAAAACAAAACAAAGCAAAACATAACAAAAAAAAGTCCTCCTAGATTTAAATACCCAGTCCAAAAATGGGCATCTGAGATGAATACACACTTCTCAGAAGAAGAAATAAAAACAGCAAATAAATACATGAAAAGATGTTCAACATCACTGTTCATCTGAGCGATGCAAATTAAAACAGCTCTGAGACTTCACTTCAGCCTGGAAAGAATGGCTACTATCAAGAAATCAAACAAGCTGGGCGTGATGGTGCACACCTTTAATTCCAGCACTCAGAGGCTGAGGTAGGAGGAATGTTGTGAGTTCAAGGCCAGCTTGGGCTACAACATGAGCACAAGGCTGGCCTGAGCCACATAGTGTGACCCTGCCTCAAAAAACTAGGACTGGGAATTTGGCTCAATGGCTTATGTGTCTGTCTATCAGTCACAAGGTTGTGAGTTTGATCCCTGGTGCAAAAAAGAAAGAAAGACAGAAAGAAAGAAAGAAAGAAAGAAAGAAAGAAAGAAAGAAAGAAAGAAAGAAAGAAAGAAAGAAATGAAAGAGTAACAAATGCTTGAAGGGCTGTGCGGGAAAAGGAACCCTTCTCTACTCTTGGTGGGAATGCAGACTGGTGCAACCACTGTGGAAATCAGTGTGGAGAGTCCCCAAAAAGCTAGGACTAGAGGTTCTATTTAACCCAGCAATTCCCCTTCTGGGTACCTTCTGAAAGAACTAAAAACATCATACCACAGTGCTATATGTGCGCCCATGTTTATAGCACCACAGTTTGTAATAGCCAGATCTTGTAAACAACCTAAATGCTCATCAACTGAGGAATGGATAAAAAAGATGTGGTATTTTTCTACACTGGAGTACTACTCAGCCATAAAGAAGGATAAACTGGAAGTTTTATAGGTAAATGGATGCTACTTGAGAACATACTCATTAGTGAAATAAATAAGACACATATGTGTAAACATCATATTGTTTCATTAGTGTGAGAAGCTGAAAGAAAAATCATATGTGTATGTGCATGCATACGCATATGTATGTAAAAATAGTTAAAATAGTTATATGACTGATTTCTTTGAGTTCACTAAAGAGAAAGATTTGTGCTGGTATTGTTCAGACAGTTGAATGCAGATGTCTTGTGCTCTGGGAGAATGATTTGGGGATGACAATGCATAACGTATGTACCATTGTTGCCCCCTAATGATGTGTTTTGAAATTCTGTTGTAGTTTTTTCCTCTTCTTCTTCCCTTCTTCTTCTCCTCCTCATCCTTCTTCTTTTTTCTTTTTATAGTCAAAATAAAATAGATTTGGGAAAAAATGTATAATATACCATGACCAAGTAAAATTTACCCCAGTGATACAAAATTGATTTAAAATTCAACTAAAAAATTTAACTAATATAATACACCATATCAACAGAATAATGATTTTTTAAAAACCATATGGTCATTTCAGTTGATGCAAAAAGAAAAGAAAAGAAAAGCACTTGACAAGATTCAACACCCCTACAGAGAAATATTGAATGAAGTAGAAAGAGAAGAGATTTGCTAAACCTAATACAGAGAATATATACAGCTCAGTGATAGAGTGTTTGCTTCACATGCATGTGCAAGGTTTTGGGTTTGGTCCAGCACTAATGGAAAAACTAAATGATATCACACTGTATTGGGTGATATACTATGTACCCCCAAGTCCTCATATACTTTTGATGGGGGTGAGTTATTGGTTTGTTATTGGTTTATTGTCTGGTGCAGGGATTGGCAATATGAGTGCGGTACCTGCCTAGGGGTGGAGCCGACATACAATGTAAAAGAGGAGGGTCTTCCGCTTGCTCACTTCCAACCTCTCTTTCCAGTGCGCCTTGCTGCTTGTGGCCGCCATGAACAGCAGCCCCGCCACGCTGCCTTGCAGCCAACTGAGTATGGACTGAAACTCCCGAGAAACTGTAAGAATAAACCTTTCCTTTCCTAATTTTGGGTGTCAGGTATTTTGTCACGGCAACAAGCTAAAAGTAACTAAGACACACACTAACAAAAGGTACAAAACAAGGATGTCCAGCTGAGCGTGTTGGCACATGCCTTTAATCCCAGCACTTGGGAGGCTGAGGTAGGAGGAGCGCTGTGAGTTCCAGGCCAGCTTGGGCTACAATGTGAGTGCAAGGCCGGCCTGAGCTACATAGTATGACTCTGCCTCAAAAAACTAGGGCCGGGAGTTTGGCTCAGTGGCTTAAGCACCTGTCTGGCAGGTGAGAGGGTCTGAGTTCAATCTCCCACAAAAAAAAAAAAAAAGGATGTCCAGTCTCATTGTTCCTATTCAACAATACTAAAGCCCAAAAAACTGAAATAAAAGGCATCCAGATTTGAAATAAAGAAGTTAAACTGTATTTTTAGGTGACTAATCTTGTAAATAGAATACCCTAAGAAATACACCAAAAACAAACACAGTTCAGCAAAATTATGGGATATAAGATCAATATACATAAATCAACTGTATTTCTGTACACTTTCAATGGACAATCCAAAAATGAAATTAAAATTTTGATGTTACAGTAACATCAAAAAGCATTAAACAGTTGGGGATATAATTCAATGGAACAGCACCTGCCTGGCAAGCATAAGGCTCTGAGTTTGATTCCCAGTAGCAAAAAAAAAAAGCATTACATAGCTGGGCATGGGTGTGAATGACTTCGGAGATGGAGGTAGGAGGATCACAGCGAGTTCAAGGCCACCCTGGACTATGGAGTGAGACCTGGTCTCAAAAAAAAAAAAGTGTTAAACACTGTATTGGATGACATGCTATGTACCCCCAAGTCTTCAAGTACTTTTGAGGGGGCTGAGTCTGATGCTTGTGATCAGTGTGTTGTCTAGAGCCAGGACTGATGATGTGACTGTTACACCTGCCCAGGGGTGGAGGTGAGATACAATGTAAATGAGGTGGGTCTTCCTCTTGCATTTCCGGTGCTTCCACCCTCTCTTTCTCTCTTGCTAGCATGCCTTGCAGCTTGCAGGCGCCATGAATGGCAGCTCTGCCATGCCATGCTGACTTGGAGCCAACTAAGTTTGGACTGTGGACTGAAACTCCCAAGAAACTGTAAGAATAAACCTTTCCTTCCCTAATTTTGGGTGTCACATATTTTGTCTTGGCAACAAGTGAAAAGTAATCAAGACAAACACTTAGAAATGAATTAACAAAGGAGTATTAGGTTTATACTCTAAAACTATAAAACATGGTTGAAAGAAACTGGAGACCCAGGGGTTGGCGGTGTAGCTCAGTAGTATAGCATGTGCTTACCATGCATGAGGCCATGAGTTCAATCCCCAGCACCATCAAAAAGCCAAAGGAAAAAAAAAGAAAGAAAGAAAGAAAAGAAACTGGAGATCCAAATAAATAGAAAGACATCCTGGGTGCTCCAGAGGCTCTGAACTCCTGGCAGCCAGACACAAGGTCCCAGTGGTACCACACTCTGAGGTGTGCTCCGCCTAGCTGCCTGGGTCCTGGAGATTCTGAACTCCACCCAGCCAGGCACAAGACCCCAGCACCTCACGCCAGGGGTGCGTCTCTGCTAGCCAACTGGGTTGGGAGGCTCTGAACTCTACACAGCCAGGTTCTAGGCCCCAGCAACAAGCTTCAGGGGTGTGCCCTGCTAGTCGTAGGGAGGACACAAACTTCATCCAGCCCAGCATCCCAGAGCAACCCAACAAAGTACGTCAGGGACACATGGCCAACCTCACAGAACACAGAGCACAAGGATCCAGTGCCATAATTTGGGGGTATGTCCCAGCTAACCATGGGGATATTGGAGGATTGAAGCTCTACCCAGCACAGTGTTCCAGTGCAATCCATCAGGGGGCTACCTGTCCAGCTACACATGTCCCAGAAGAAAATGACAAAACAAAAGAGCAAGATGTAGTCTCAGTCCCCCAGCACACTGAGAACAAACCAAGAGACACTGAAATCGAAGACATTGGGAATCACACAACTGAACTTTCTGAAATGATAGCAACTGAAGTAAAGAAACAACTCCATGAAGCTAAAGAGGAAATCAGATCAGAAATAATCTCCCAGGTGAAAAATGAAATGACAAACATTATGAAAGAAATGTATGCATCTAAAGATCAAGATAAAAAATAGAAGAAATAAGAAAATGATGGAAACTTTGAATGAACAAAATAAGACACAAATAGAATGCATGGAAAAGATTCAAAGGGAAATTCAGGAAATTAAGAATTCCACTGAGAGGTAGCAAAACCACTTGAATGAAACTGAAGATAGACTCTCAGAACTTAAAGACAGGATGGAAGCTTATGGTCATGAAAGAAAAGATCTCTTAAAAATAACAAAGAACCAGGAAACAATAATTCAACAGCTACAAGATGATGCCAAGAGAAACAATATAAGATTAATAGGTGTCATTGAAAAAGCAGGGATCAATACGAATGACACACGAAAACTATTTGCAGAAATAAAAGCAGAGAGGACCCTGGAGGAGAACGAGAAGGGGCCCTCACAGGGCCCCTGCCCAGCCCGAGCGGTACAGGCACTGATCAGGATGCAATATGGACTGCCTTCAGGGGTCCTCACCCCAGGACCCTGGAGGAGAACGAGAAGGGCCCCTCGAGGGGACCCTGCCTGGCCCAAACAGTGCAGGCACCAATCAGGATGCAATATGGACTGCCCTCCGGGGTCCTGACCCCAGGACCTTGGAGGAGAACAAGAAGGGCCCCTCGCAGGGCCCGCTGCCCGGCCCGAGCAGCACCGGCGCTCGGGCTTGGAATCAGGGACAAACACCACACACACACACACACACACACACACACACGTCAGCAACCTGCTGTTTCGGAGGTCTGGCTAAATTGATAGCAACCAAGGAACATCAACCAACTTTTGTTTTGTAGATTTGGCCAGGCCTCTGGTCAGCAACCCAAGCATCTCTTTACAGCGGGCAATGTAGCAAGTATGGGGGATTCTCTTCTGTCTTGTCTTTTATTATTAATAAAATATTAAAAAAAAAAGAAAGAAAGAAAAGCAGAAAATTTTCCAAACATGGGAAGAGAATTTGATATACAGGTAAGTGAGGGATGTAGAGCCCCAGTTAACCATAACCAAAATAAATCTTCACCCAGACATACTAATAATTAGGGTATCAGAAATTCAGCACAAGAACAGAATACTAAAAGCTGTCAGAGAAAAGAAACAGGTAATCTATGAAGGAAAGCCTATCAGAATCACGGCAGACTTCTCAACACAAACCTTCAAGTCGAGAAAAGCTTGGGGTGAAGTATTTCAAATCCTGAAAGAAAACAACTTTCAACCTAGATTGATGTATCCTGCAAAACTATCTTTAAAATTTGATGGAGAAATAAGATACTTTCATGACAAAGAACAGCTGAAGAAATTTATGGCCACCAAACCAACACTACAAAGAGTATTGAAAGACACCCTAGAAAGAGACAAAGGTAACTACAATCCTAAGAACAACAGCAGAAGGAAACCACTAAGCAGGGTAAACAATTAAACAGAAAAAGAAAGATAACATGCCAGGGATAAGTCAATACATATCAGTTTTATCAATCAATGTAAATGGTCTCAACTCACCAATAAAAAGAAACAGACTGGCAGAGTGGATTAAGAAGTAAAATTCAACAATATGCTGTGTACAAAAAACACATTTCACTCAAAAGGAAATTCACAGACTAAAAATCAAAGGCTGGAAAACAATACTCCATGCAACAGTAACCCAGAAAAAAGCAGGGGTAGCTATTATGTTTGCAGACAATGCAAACTTCAAACCGAGAATGATCAAAAGAGATAAAGAAGGTCACTACATACTTGTTAGGGGAAAACTTGAAGAGGAACAGATTACAATCATAAATATATCTGCACAAAATATGGGAGCACCCAACTATGTAAGACAAGTCTTAATAGACATGAAAAGTCAAATAAACAATAATATAGTTATAATGGTGGACCTTAACACCCCATTGTCGCAAAGAGACAAATCAACCAAACAAAAAATCAGCAAAGAAATAACAGAACTGAATCAAACTTGTAAACAAATGGACCTAGTAGATGTGTACCAAGGGTTCAATCCAACAACATCAGAATACACATTCTTCTCAGATGCACATGGGTCATTCTCTACAATAGATCATATACTAGTCCACAGAACATGCTTAAGTAAATGCAAAGGAACTGAAATAACTCCATGCCTATTATCTGAACATAGTGCAATAAAATTGGAAATTAATGACAAAAAAACCCCACAAAGAGCCAGGCGTGGTGGCACACGCCTTTAATCCCAGCACTTAGGAGGCTGAGGTAGGCGGAGCATTGTGAGTTCCAGGCCAGCTGTGGATACAAAATGAGCACAAGGCTGGCCTGAGCTACATAGTGCAACCCTGCCTCAAAAAACCAGGTCTGGAAGTTTGGCTCAGCAGCTTAAGTGCCTGTCTGGGGCAAGTGTGAGGTTGTGAGTTCGATCCCCAGTGCTGCAAACAAACAAACAAAACCACCCAAGAACCCCATAAACACATGGAAATTAAATAATACTCTTCTAAGCAATCAATGAGTCACAGAAGAATTTAAAGAGGAAACTAAACAATATCTACAATCAAACGAAAATGCAAAAACAATTTACCGGAACCTGTGGTATACAACGACAGCAGTCCTCGGAGGGAAATTTATAGCACTAAATTCTCACATCAGAAAAATGGAAGGAACACACATAAACAACCTAATGCTGCACCTCAAACTTCTAGAAAAATAAGATCAAATCAAGCCCAAAGCCCAAAGAAGGGAGGACATTATAAAGATCAGAACAGAAATTAATGCAATTGAAACTATGAAAACAATACAAAGAATTAATGAATTGAAGAGTTGATTCTTTGAAAAAGTAAATAAAAATTGATAAACCCCTAGCCAACCTTATCAAAAAGAAGAAAGAAAAAACTCAGACTCATGCAATAAGAAATGAAAAGGGTGAAATCACTACTGACCCTGTGGAAATACAGAAGATCATCAACACCTACTTCGAAAACCTTTACTCACATAGATTCGATAACACAGAAGAAATGGACAGATTCCTAGAAACCTATGAATTACCAAAGCTAGATCAAGAAGATGTAAAGTTGCTGAATAACCCAATTTCAGCTAATGAAATTGAAAATGTAATCAGGACTCTACCAACAAAGAAAAGCCCGGGCCCTGATGGATTCACTGCTGAATTCTACAAGAAATTTAGGGAAGACTTAGTGCCAACACTCCTCAAACTCTTCAATGAAATTGAAAGGGAAGTAAGTCTCCCTAACACATTCCTGGAAACAAGTATTACCCTAATATCAAAACCAGAGAAAGACCTAACCAAAAAAGAAAATTACAGGCCAATCTCCCTAATGAACATAGATGCAAAAATCCGCAATAAAATACTGGCAAAGAGAATACAGCAAGTTATCAGAAAGATTATACATCATGATCAAGTGGGATTCATCCCAGGAATGCAGGGATGGTTCAACATATGCAAATCAATAAATGTAATAAACCATATCAA